>VZTN01011114.1:2955-44585 GCA_013400515.1 Erpornis zantholeuca
AGAGTCCTCACTAAGCAACTTCACACCACAGACAACCTGGCCAGTCCCAATAAAAGCTTCAGATGTTACAGTGAAAAAGAATGAGCCCAGTGCATCTACTTGGTGACAAGTCACAGCAGATTTCACTGCAGGAATAGCAAGAGTATTTTAGACTCAGATTAAGGGGCTTTCATAGCCTCCATATTTGCAGAACATGGGGTGAATTGATCAATCTTCATCAAACTGTAGGTGGAACAGAGAATAAAAGACTAGATAAGCCCAATTTTAAAGCTGGTTGTTTTTCCTGGCCTTGCTATAAACTAGCTACTCCTAACCCAAGGAAAATAATGAAATATCTGCTGTCAAGCTTGAATAAGAATGCCATATAATACTCATCTATTAAAAACTTTAATAAAGTTTAATTAAAATTGGTTTTCTGCACCCATGTTTCTGCAGAGCAAGCATCTGGTTTTGTGTTCACATGCGTGAACTGGCAAAATAAGCTTTGGAAATAATGGCTATGGGATTGCATCTACCACCACTCCACATGAGTTCCAAGTTGGGAGTAGGTGGAATTTGTTTTCCTCCAGATAAACCGGACAGAAACTAAACAGCCTGAGTAGCACCTCGGTTGTGAAAAACATCTATACAGCTCTTGTTAACTATTGGTGTTCCTTGACACAACACAGACTGAACTGGCTATTCATATGTACTATATTCTCAGATTTTACTCATGATCCAAGAGAAAGTTAAAATTGATACACTGAGCACCTCAGTTTTGTGCCTCATATTGCAACAAAATGAGAATTCTACTCTGTAAGCAATAGTCACACCAATATAACTTTTTACTCCTCTCTGTTTAGTACCTCATAATTCCTGGCATCTATCACTGCAGGATTTTGGTCTTCCCAAAAGCATCCTGAAGGTCACTATTACTACATTTCTGAAGTTCAAGTATCCTACCTTTGGCAAACACAGCAGCTAACCAGTAACCACAGTGCAGTGCAATAACCAGTTACATTCATAAGAACCCAGCTAAATCTTTCATTCTTTCTCAAACAAAAGGAAGAAGGCTGATGGATTTAAGATGCATAAACAAGCTGCAGAACTCTTTGAAAACTCTCCAAAGATGATACAGACACAGACTCCATGCAGGGAGTTTTGAGTGCTGAGATTTATCAGCACTCCAAAGTTGCTCTGAATTTTACAGAATCAGATCCTGATCCAAAGTCCTAAAGAAAAACTCAGGGTCGTTGGGAATAAATCCATTTGTTCATTGGGCCCCTGCAGAGAGGCTGCAACCAGCTGCCTTTATTTCTGGTTTCCACAGTTCTCCCTTACAGCTTTGCTGACAAGTTTGTCACATTTTTGAGAAATAGCTCAAAGGGATATTTATTAAAAATTACCATAATTTCATCCAATGCTAAAGATCTGCCTGGAGTGGCACAGATGAAATCTTCCAGTTTCATCCACTCTGCTTTCCTATCATACCTTAGACTATGCTGTATTTACACTATAATATTATAATATATACAACTCAGTACAGCTGTTCTTATAATTCTGACAACAGCCTTTGCTCCCTCAGCTGTATCACTCTCTAATCTGCATGTTCTTTAATATGATTTTTTCCTTTTTTTTTCTTTTTATGATGTATTTTATTTTTGTATGCAATCAAGCCATTTTACCCAAGATGGCAAAAGAAGTGAAATGGGAAGTAAATTAGTTTTAAAAGCCATTAGGACACTCCAAAAATAGTAAGGGAAAAAGGTGGCAAAGTGCAGCACTGTACGATTTTGCTTCACTAGAAAGAAAGAAAAACAGTGGCTGCTCATAAAAATGCCAAGTGGATTGATGTTTCATTAAAGAAAAAAATTCCAGTGGCACAAAAGACTAATTTAGGTCTTAACATGCCACATAGTTACTGTTTACTATTCCCATAGATAAAGGGTGAAATACATTCATGGTGTGGTTGTCTGTGCATGTATTTATTACATCTAAGGCAGCTACTCAGGGATACTCAGTACCCTTCAGCTACAGCAAAAACAATTACCCTATTTTAAAACAAAGTTACTTGAAAAAATAGAAGCATAATAAATAATAATCTTCATAACCCATAGTCCTAACCTAAAGACAAGTAATACTGAAAATTAAAAACATTCATCTCTTGAACATATTCCTAACTCAGAGACTTTGTTTATGAAGTATGGATTGTCAGTTTACCTAAAATGCATTCTTGTGTTGTTTGAAATACCCAGTAAAGTGGGGTAGCCATTTCAGAAAGATGAAAAAACCTAAGAAAGAAAAAAAGGCATGGGATGGGATGAGAGTTTATGTTACACTGCTCTTATTCAGTGCTACAGATGAGCACCAAAAGTGCTGAAGGGCAGTATTTTAGTATGGTACAAGACAACAGCTACAGCATTCTTTGACCTTTTCCAGGCTGCTCAGCACAGTCCATTCCTTATTTATCAAGTAGCTCACCTTTCCTCCAGTTTAATAAAGGCTTACAGGGCAATTTACAGACTTGCATGAGAGCTTTATATTAGTAGTGGTTCCAGTTGGGTCTAGAAACTTCCAGGACAGCAACACCCTTACAGAGCCATGGTAAGATCTTTTGATCTACATGAATTTATGCATTTGGTTGGCAAACTGTTAAAACCAAACTACTGTTAAAGCAATCAGCAATTACATCTCCAAGTTTTGAAAAACCAACCAGAGAAAAAAGAAAACCAAGAAACCCCTGTGGTACTGGGAAGCCAGAGGGTATGGGAGGATGTACTGTACACACAGGACATTTCAAATTCCTTCCCCAGACAGGTCACCACACTTCCACTCTAATTTTCAGGCTTTTTCTTTAAAGAGGTCTGGGTCAGGACTATATTTTTCCACAGAAGTAGGCTCATAAAATAGCAACAATGAATATGAAAAGTAAGAGCATGAAATTGAAATTTGCACTCATCTCACACATCAGTAGCTCACCTCTCAGTTTTCTCAGCCTTACTTCCCCAATAAATGAATTTTTACCCCCGTCTACACATAAATTATATACATATTATGCACGTAATTATGTGCATAAATTATAATGATTTTAATTGCTCTATCTTCTTCAAAAAGACTCTATTAAGTATGCATGCTCTCTCTCCATGTAAGCAAAGTATTTCTCTGCTTTGGCATTAGTTACAAACAACTCGAAGTTGTGTTGTTGAGTGAGAGAATGGTTAAGTGTGAGAAGACTTGAATAGTTTTGAGGCTGATTTCCCCTGCACATAGCAAACAGGTTTACATTAAAGTAGATGGATAAATCTTTGTTCAAGGGATCCTGTATGATGCTTGAACTTTTACCAAAGTTACCAAACTTTTTCCATTCACTTCCCCTCATACACTGTTTTAGCAAATGCTTTGCCATCTTGAATCCATCCTAGATTTCAGTAGTTATTCACAAAGCTATTTAGAAAAAACATGGTGAATTTTTACTTTCAGAGTTTGCATATCTGATTTCCCTACAGAGCACAGCCAGTAGTGCCTGAGAACTGTAGGGGTCAAACCCCACAGAAGTCAGTGTTTCACCCATTATTAGATTTAGTGGAGGCTGAAGTTCTTGCTCTATTTAAAAAGCACTGTGAGCGTTTGAAAAAAGACAGTATTCCAGGAAATAAGTATTGCTGGAACTACTGAAAATTAAACTCTTCTCTTCTCCTTCATTGTACATCTGACACATACTACTTTTTCTAATATTCCTCTCTTTATATCATGACTACTTTCATCAAACAGTGTTGGTCCAACCATAGGATTCATGTGGGGCCAGAACTTTGCCGGTAAACACAAGAACAAGTTGGTCTTCCAAAGACAAGTTCTAAAAATCTTAACATTTTTTTATTTCGTACTGATCTGTTACAGAGCACAAATTATTCTCTGAATTGTTTCCTACCTCACAAAATACATTCCTCAGATATCACTTTACATTTTAAGAAGTACACAAGACTTGTTTAGAGATCATTTTGTTTCAATATCACAAATGAGGACTGCCACTTTTCTAACCAGGCAACTGTTGACAGGAGCCATTTAAGCTGTCACACACACTAATAAACAGCTGTGCACTCTGTGGGCTTTAGGAAAGGAAAAAAAATAGATGAAAATGCTTTTAAGTGGCAGAAGCTGGGCTGTGTAAATGGGAACAGCTTGTTTGCAAGAGCAGGGCAGTGCTCAAAAGGAGTCCTGCCAGCCCACAAACACAGTGGCACAATCACACACTGTGGTGACAGCGAGGGCCTCTAAGCTGCTACCAAGCTCTCAAGGACAACTGGAACTCTGCTGACACAACTTTCTTAGCTTAAAGCATAGTCAGAAAACTGACCTACAAGAGTCCTTGCAGCAGCTATGGTACTGAACACTTCTATCCACTTTTATTGGCTGCTGCTGCCAAGGAACACATCAACCCAAAATAAAAGTGCCACAGGTGCCCTTCAGCATAAAATCACTAATTGTTATTAGTAACAAGTACCTTCATTATTCATGGCAATGTTGATCCTGATACTTTTAAAACTGAAGAGGGTTAACTTGATGAATACTCAGTTTCATTTTCTAAATATTGATCTTAAAGCTCAGAGTGTTTCCAGCTGATGAATATACAGCAACAGTTTTCATTTTCAGGACCTGCATCAGCTTGCTGCACCATTGGTTGACATCCAAGCATTTAGTCAAGCTTGTTTCCCTTGCTCCTGGCTTTGCACATGTAATGAGAATTATGTGTTTCCCACTCGTGCCAGCCTGCAGTCCTTAGAGGAGAATGACAGAGTCAGCACTACATCAGGAGAGACAGCACTGCAGAAAATAATCCTGTGCGGGCTCACCCAGGTGGCATTCTGGTTCCAAATGTTGGAACTAATGAACCATAAAGAGCTACTGACAGGACAGAGTTTGTTTCTAGTCTTATCTTGTTTAGCTTAAACCATTTTAAAAAGTATTACCTTGAGAACAGATCCTGTTCCATACACTTTAGGTATAACAACCTTGCACCCAGGTTGCAAAATGAAACACACTTGAATTTCAATATAAACCGCTTTTTGCTGATTTTCGCTGAAGACTGCAATAAAATCTCTGTTTTGTATGCATTATTTTGCATACTTGCAAACAAGTTTTCACATCTGAAAACTACAAAAGGACAGGTTAATTTTCCACATGGATGCATGTAAGGATATGCAGTTAGTCACCATTACAGTTAGTACAATAAGCACCAAAAAAATTAAAAACATTTATATTTTTTTTTCTTGTTATCAAAAAATTATATTCTGATACTCATTGGTGGTTTTTTTTCTATCCAGCAAGACACTGATAGGCCTCCTGTGAAGCCTACACTAAAGTCCGTATTATTTAAACCCATCACCTCAGTGCAACATATCCCTGAATAATTTGCTAAACGGGGATAACCTAAGAAATTACATATTCCTTCCTGGAATTGAGACCTTCATCCTCAGACTGGCTCAACATGAACCTGAACTGATCATTGCCAATAAAAAGTATTATCTGGGACTGTTATCAGCCTGTTCCACACTATAAGTTCAAACCAAATATAAAGAAACATATAAGCAGTACCCAGCAGTTCCTTTAAAAGAGTACTAATGGATAATATAACCCAAAGATTTAATTTGTTAATACAAGAATATGCTAAAGGAAAATCCTCAATTTTAAAATATACAGTGAGAAATAACAGTGAGACACTGGAACAAGTAACCCCTGGAGGACAAAGGTCCCTCCAGACAACCAGCCCAGCTCAGTGCTTGCACACTGGTGAAGCCAGAAACAAGGTAACAGAACATAAATCACATTTTGAGTTTTAGGTTTTTCTATTCTCTTGAACATTGAACTATTTTAAAACTTAATAAGTTAATATTTTATTTTTATAAACGTACCTTGTATTTCCATGAATAGAAGGATTCTCTTTGCAGCACCAGAAGAAGGACAGACAATTAAGGAATGAGCTGTTCAGCTGCATTATGTGACAAGGGACAACATGACAGACTAATTCAGTCAGCCCCACTTCATTTATCTCCAGTAAAAAAAACTGTGTCTGGTAGGCAAGGAGTTACAAATTGCAATTACAATCAATTATGAAATCATCAATTACCTGGCTTCTCATTTGGGCCAAGGGTAGGTTTCCCATTTTAAAACAACATGTTGGATTTTGTATTTTGACGCCAGCAATACTGAAAAAGTTTCCTTGATTTTTCTAATATAAAAACCAGAGGGTTTTTTATCTTCATCACAAAATAAGAACAAAACAACTGTTCCTTGTTTTTTTAAGTCAGCTTGGCATACATTTTGTAAACCAAATTGAGATACCCTATTGCTCTGCTTTAGGGTTTCATTTGGTTTTGTTTGTTGTAACACCCTTACCCAAGGAATCATCCTGTGACAGAACTCAGTCTACAGAAAAAACAGGTTCTGTGTGCCTTCATGGAGATGCAGAAGGAAAACAAGAGCTTAAACTGCCAAAATCTGATGAAAGAAAATACAACTTAAATGGCATCACTAAACTGATGGCTAAGGGAGTAGATGCACACAGAGCTTTTATTACTTAGCCCAATTTTGTAAAAAAGTTAGTTTCAACACAATAAATATCCTAATTATCACTACCAAGCCAATTTGCTTCTATTTCTTAAATTTTATTTTTAAAAACAATGTGAGAGTTTTAGCTGGATTTGATTCTTTATCTCTTCTCAATTACATAGGACCTGCAGTCCAAAATCAATCTAATACAACCACTTTTAGTAGAACCTAAATCTTTAATTAGGATTTTTTGAAGTCACTATTGGATACAAAGTGACATCCTTTGTTCCACTCATATTTCTAGTGGGTAGAAGCAAGGCTAATGTATATGAAAATGTCAAGGGGAAAAAGGTGGAAGCAGGCACTCAGTTGATAAGACTACCCCAAACAGCACTGCTGTCTCAGCCTCCGGTCTCTTTTTTACCTTTCAGAAAGTTCTTTCTCATCTTAAGAATCTTTTTCAGAGATCTTTGTTTAAAACCACACTGCCTAAAGAGAGACCACGTGAAATCTTACCTGCAGCCATCACTTTTGAGATTCCAGTCAAACACATTCGGATCAACACCTGGGACAGTCTCTTGAGCTGCTTCAAAATGCCAGCTCAGGAACTCTTTGCTTTTTGCAATCATCTCTGCAAACTTTTAAAGCCATATGGCCTGTCCAGAGGCCAAGCCCTGCAAAGATTTTGGTGGTAGAAATACACACCTGGCTTTTCCACAGGCTATACTCCTAACACCAAGATGCTCATTTTAAGTTTACATTCTTTATCTTGAGAAGAGAAATATTTGTATAGCCATTTATACAGATTATTAAAACCTGAGGGGAAAAAAAGGAAAAAATGAGAATTTGATGTATTACTTCTATTTGTCACCAAAGTCACAATCCACCAAAATATTCCTACCAAAGTTAGGTTTTTTAAAATAAATAAGAAATCTTTTATGCATGTATTGGGATAGGTCTGATTTTTGTAGGGTAGCTGGGCATTTATATCTCAATCTGACAGGACCTCTGATGGGAGGGAAAAAACCAAGCTTTTCTTCCTCTCACTTAGAGAAGCTGCACTGTGCAGTTGATACTTCAGATACAGGAGGATTTCACCCCATCTCCTTTGTGTAACAGATATTTATTTGTTCTCTTTCACTGAGAGATTTCTATTGCTTCTGCATGAGAGGAGGACTTAATGTTCATGCATGTAATACTTGCAGCTACTCCATGACACACCAGCCCCTTCTTTGTTATTTCTATTCTCCTCTGCTATTATGACACAAACCCAACTGTACTGCAGTAACAACACTTGTGTACAGCTCTTGACTTTGAGCTGATTACAGGTACTGTGGCATTTGAAGATGACAAGATAAAGCATTATTTCCACCCCCCTCAACAAAATCAGAGCACAAAGGAGGGGAGCAGACATTTCCACCTCTGTGTGCTCATGCTCCAAAAGAAAAGGTGCACTAATACAGCCACATCCACAGTTTTCTAGCAGAAGCTGCCCAACACCAAGTTCTCTTCAAATAAAATAAATTTGCTTGTTCCATAGTGATATTAGCAAGAAGGGAAGAATTTTTTTGTTACCATGCTAAACCAGACTCTGATCTACATACATTCTGCTGCTCCAGATCCACCCTGTAACCCTGGGTCCGCTCACTTAACCTTTCAACACAGTCATTTCCATGTCTATGAAAGGACGGCTCCAATTTCCATCAATCTCTCATTTCCAAGTTTCAGCACCAAAGGGCAGTAACTACTCCCAAAGTGCCTCTGCCACATTTACCAAGGGCACTGCGACAGGAGTGGGAGTCTAAAACCAGAGCAACAGCACAGGCACTGGAACAAATAATTCTGTGCTCCAGAAGGTCGAGTCCTCCACACAGGATGTGGAAGGTTTAAATTTTCAGATTTTGAATATTTCTGCTGAAGACAATCTTCAGCAAATAAGAGAGGAGATACCTGGTTCTAGACAGAGATTCTCCTACTGCAGAGCAAGGTCCTTCCCATGCAAGAGTGAAACTCTGAAAACACAGGTTTCATTGGTGACCTAAACCTCCTCAGCCATCATTTGTTAAAAGATTTGCTGTTCCCACATTTTCCTCCCTGCAGGGTGAAGATCTGTGACCTTTTTCCTGCCTAGAATCTTGGCAATTAAAATGTATAAAAATAATTCAATGGTTTATCAGCTGAATTTCCAGGTATTGGTATCTTTCTATGAAAGGAGGCTTTTCCTGCTGTGCCAAGGCAGCCTGGGACACAACAGGAGCAGATTTGACCAGTGAATTTCTGAACAGTGACACAGCACTAAGTGCCCTTAAGAACCTGCAGTGGTAGGCCATGTTTCCCTCTGTAGAAGATTTATTTGTATTCCATAGATAGAAAAACAATTTCTTTGCTCCTGAACATGCAACAAATTGAGAAGAAAATTCTTGGATGAAAGTAATAGATGGAATTGAAAATGGCAATCAACAGGGAATCATGATCAATCACTTACAATAACAGCATGCAGGTGAATAACATCTTCTTCTCTTTTGCAACTAGCTGTAGGAAAAGATGTCTGTATTTAATCCCATTATATGTGAAACTCTAGATCCTCTCTGGGCAAATATTCCAACCTTCCAAGGTTGCTGTTTTCTTTAATTTGCTGCAGTAAGAAACAACAATTTCTGAGTTTTATAGTCCCCTTGTATTACTTGACACAAAGAAAGTTCTAACAATGATGGGATGTTAAAAAAAAAAACAAACCCAAAACAACATCTGCAACAAAAAAAAGCCCCAAACACAAACCCAAAAAACCAAAGAAACCAACAAAACCCACAACTCCCCCAAAAAATTTGATGAGAATATAAAGTTTGAGCTGCATAAAACTTTACCCTGCTTTTACTGATTTTTCTCTGATGTGATTAGTACATTTGTTTCTAGGAAGCTATTATTAAAAACAATTCATTTAACACACTGTCAAACTCACCAGCTATTTTAGTCCTGTCATTGCATAGCTGGAGATTTCAATTTTAAGATTCTTACTGACTTTAGGAGGAAAAAGTTTTAGAAAATTAAACCCACAGAATATGAAATAAAATACTGTAAGGCTTCAGAAAAGAAAAACCAGACTTATAGTTGAAGTATAATGATTTTTTGGCTCTTAGTGACATCAGAGAACAAAAACAATAATGCATATGCAGTTCATATCAAATGATCTGGTCAATCATTAGTCCCTACCCAAAAACTGAAGTCTATATATGCAAAAAATAAGTTTTGTGATCAGAGTTTGCCTGATTTTTTAAAGACTAACAGTTTTCTATTGGTTAACTTTTATGGTAGTGTTCCTTGGGTTTTTAATAAATTTTTTTTTTCCATGTAAATTTTTTTTTTATTTTTTCCAAAAATCTCATTTTCTCCATGCCAGTTGTCAATGTTCAGAGATAAGTGCCCTGTTGTTACATGTCAAAGCTAAATTTAGGTCAGAATTCTAAACTGTTGTGGGGTAAGTCTCTCAGTGAATTTCTTCATCTGAAAAGACATCATGCTTTGCAGGTGGGAAACTTCTGTTGTGGTGTCTCTGTTTGTTCTGTTCTGTGTTACATATATACACAAATATATATCCTAGTAAAGAACCATTATTGCTTTTCCTTCATTTTTGCCTGGAAACCCTGTAATTTTTGGAGTTATAATAATTTGGAGGGAGGGGGGGCTTCTTGTCCATTCCAGGAAGGTTCCTGCCTTCCTCAGCAGACATTTTGTTCTTTAAACCAGGACATAAACTTTTCAAACACATATCAGATGGCAGAAGATACATCAGAAAAGGAGCTTCCGAAACTTGGTGCACTTTACAGTAGTTTGGTGATATTTGTACACTAGAAGTTTCTCAATCATTTTTTCTGACTGTTTGTAATACCTTACAGATTTTACTCTTGAGTTTAGGTTAACTATACTTGACCTGGTCTTTGTCACATTGTGTACTGCACCAATGACTCCCTGACTCTCTGTCACACATACACACACCATTTCTCAAGGTTCATCAAATGCCCATCTAGAGCCAGATGTCACAAAAGCCTTCTCAAAATAAAGCATCTATGCAGCTGCTCCTGCATCACAATTTGATATGCCACTACAGCTTTAATTCACCTAAATAAACTTGGTTTTATCTCCCAGGGGCCAGAATGCCAGCTGCCACCAGTGCAGTACACCTAGTAGTAAGTTAAAATAGGTACCAGTGCCATAGTTGTAGTGACAGGAGTTGGACACTATGATCCTACGTTCCTTATGGGTACCTTCCAGTTTGGCAAAATTTATGATTCTTTACCTTTCAGGATCTTTCCCAGTGGGAACTCTACTTAGATCTGGAAAAAAACCCAAACATTTCAAGGCTCAGCTAGGAAGATGCCCAGCAACATCTGAATTTGACCATCTATAGCTGAAGGGACAGTTAAAACTGTCACCCACTCCACTAAAATGCCCATATTGCAGTTAATCATTGCACATCTACTAGGTTGCTGTCTCCATAACAACATAATTAAAAGTACCTTTTAAATTCTCCATTTTGCTCGTGTCCATGAACAAGATTACTGTGGAGGCCTTTGGGCCTCAGGCCCAGGGAGGCAATGGGACTCCCTGGAGAGATGCCACTGCTGTTCAGGAGTCACTCCGTGGTTAGGGTGACCTGAACAGCCTCTCCCAGGATCCCTTGGTTCTGTATGCATATGTACCCCAGTTCTGTCTCCCTGGTTGGCTCTCCACGCCTTCTCACCCTTACATGTTTCAGCCCTAGAATCATCTCCCTTCCCTGCATCTCCTTTGGCCCCTATTCCTCGGCTGCTCCCTTGCATCTTCCCTATTTGCTCCCTGGCCCTCATTCATTGGTGCCTGACACTCTCCACCCCCCACACTCAAACCCTTGCACACCCCCGCTCTCGGTTCTTGTCCCTGGATCCCTCTGTGAGCGTGGCTGCAACAAACCCTCCTGGAACTGCATACAGGGATCCTTCCTGGATCCTTCCTGCCTCTCTGCTGCCGGTGTAGGTTAGAACCATCTCTGGGGGGTGTGTGTGTGTGTGTGGTACCAACTGAGCTGCTCTGTAAGGAGATGCTTCTGGAAGGTTGCAGCACCTCACCACCACATTCCGCAACAGATTAATTTTTAGAAAGATACTCTTGCAAGAGCTGACTTCTGTTACAGTCTGGATTTGTGGATGCTGACAAGTTTGATCACAGAGAAATTTTCCAGCTCCTGGCCCTGGAGAAGAAGTTGCTTTCTCACAGGCGGAGCTGAGAACCAGAAGTTTATGTAAACCATCTTATGTGCTTTTGTAAACTATGTGTTGCAGATGGTGTTTTTTATATCTTGTTATTCCAACATGTTATTCTGTAACTAACCAATGATACTATAGAGGTGTTCACCCAAGGACCAATAATTGTGCCCTGCTCTAGCGACCCTGGATACATAAAAGGAAATATTTTCTTAATAAATGGCTTCTTTTATCTGAAGTTTATGCTGCTATTTCTCACCATCCCTGGACTCAATGGTGACATCAACTGATGAGCATTTTTGAGCAGGAGACAAAGCTGCCTCTAGTTGAATTAATAATATATGTTATTAATATATTAAAAGATCTAAACAGCTTTAAAAAATCATTTTACAGTGTTTTTTTTGTCATTACAGACAACCTTGTAATTCTAATTCTTTCAAGCCAGCTAGATGTTTAGTTGCCAGGAGGAAGCTGTTTTGGCAAAAGAACACCAGCATAGAACTGGTTAAATAGAACACCATTTAACTTACCAGCACCCAAAAATTAGGTGGCTGAGATACACAACAGAAAAGAAAAAATACTGAAAAGTTCTCTCTTTTTCATACTAAAAATCAGCTCATCCTTACAATTTATGTTCATAAACAAATTTCTGCAGTAAACTATTCCAAAACCTGATGCAATCAACAACTGAAACCATAAAATAAAGCTATTCAGAACAATTTCTCACTCTCCTGCTGTTTCTAAGCAGAAGAGAGACTCGAACTTCAGCCAAGGAACTGTAATGAGCAAAGCCCACAGTTCATCTGCAGAGATCACAGAGATCAGAATTTTGGGGTCACTTTAACTGTATCGAATACATCAGAAATAAATTTTTTATTGAAGCTGAAAGTCCTTACAAAGCTGACAAACTTGAGAAACCAAGACATCTGTTGACATACAGGACACCAAAATTTACAGTTTCTCAGCCATGCTGTTGATTTCAACGTGAGTTTTACTCGTGGGAAAGTGGAAAACATTATTTTGTTGGCAGAAGCACAACTCATACACATTACTCAACAACACACCTGAGTCAAAGCATTCCTTAATAAAGGCAAAAAGTTTTACAAGTTTTTAAACATCTAAAATGTTTATTCCTGAGCCCTCTCACCTGCAGTCTGAAATTCAATAAACCAGCTCCCAGATCCAAATTGCTTGTGGGCCAGCTGATTTTGTTTTCCCTCAATTAATAGCAAAGCAGCCTAATGTTCCTAAATATAGTTAAGCAGCACATTTTTGCAGGCTTATCTGTGAATTAAAGGAAAATTATGCAAGTTTTGTATTTTTACACATGTACATAGACTATCAGAAAATAGGTAATTATGTTTATACAAAAAAAAATTATATTATGGTAAATACTGCTGAAATATCATTTGGTAAATATACCCATCTCAAAATGGAGATGAGTGAACACTGATAAGATTTGAAATGAAGTGTAAGAACTACCTAATTGAAGCAATATTTAGAAGTCTGTATTACTGCTGGATTAACCTATTTACTAAACTCATCTTTGTCCTTTTTTCTTCTGCACAAAAGCATTTCAAGTCAGCTCTGAAGAACTGCCACATGGTGGAGGTAAAAGCCTATAATTTGAAATGAGAGGCACACACGAGACACTGAAACACTCTGTACCCCTTCTATGTTAGCAAAAGTGAATTACCAAAATATACATCACTCACTTTCAAAGTTACTAGAAAGGCAAACTGAGGAGGGGTGGAAGGGGAAAAGAAGGAAAAAAAAACCCACCATCTCCAAGATTTTATCAAAAAATAGCTTAAACTGTAGGGAAATTACCATTGAAACAATAGAAAAAACCCTTTTCAAACTTAAAACCTGTGCAGATCTATATATTAAGAGAATTAGAACCAGGAGCAAGATGCTTGTGAAAAAGGCAGACAACAGAAAATATATATTCCTAAGTTCTATTTTAAACTGAATCCATAATCCTACAAAAAATGTCATGTGCAGCCTTACAAGAAACACCATGTAAGTAAAATCAGAAATCCCTTTCATGAGTACATTCCCATCACTAGCTGAAGTGTGTAACTTTGGTTTTAATGTAAATCACATCCAGCTACAGGCAGAAGAGAGTCCTTCCTTCCTGCAAAGCAGCAAGTACACTGTTAACAAACTGTAAAAACTTCATTTTTAAATGCCATTCTACCTGACAACAGAAGTTATCCTGGAAAAGGTTGACTTGAAGATCTTCCAACCATTCCAGAGATTATTCACAGTTGTACTTGTCAACACATGGCCCCTGTACATTCATGTAATTAATAACAATCTCCATGAAATTTGAAAAAAAATAGCCTTTATGGGGAACAAAGGGCCCAATCTGTTGACCAAACTCTCCTTTTAGGGAATTTTAATGCCTCTTTGTCTTAGGATAAGACATTACCAGGAAACTTCATAGCCTTGTAGGGCCTTGGGATTATTATTCGCTGTCGCTTTTCTGTGTGTACAAAGTCACAATCAGAAGGCCAAGAGTGATCAAAGAGTCTTCAGGGCTGTGGGGAGATTGTTAAAGTCTTTAGGAGAAGAGGTGCTATTCCCTTCTATACTCCCAGTTGTAGAGAATGACATCAAAAGAAACAGGTGGAAGCAGTTTATCTGTATCTGGCTCTGAGAATGCAAAACTTGCAAAATTTTGTGGGTTTGGACCATGGGGTGGGCTGTACACCACCAGGCCTGTCTGTGCTGAACAGGATTCAGCTTCATTAATGAAGGAAAATAACTTTTTCCTCATATGTCAGCAGGATCAATCAAAAGAGCACCCCTGTATTATTCCATAGGCAATTAAGAGAAATCTCTGGATCCTTAGCTTTATAGATAACTCCCAGCTGTTAACTGGGACTGTCATACCACAGACTGAAAACAGCTCCAGGAATTCAGGTAACATTCAGCTGGCAGCCAAACCCTAGTGATGTTCCCTGGGCTCAATGTTTGGGCCAATTGGCCCATGGAAATAGATTAGAAGGGGCTGCTAATGCCCTTGGAGGTAGAGACACCATCACAGAGAGATCCTGATGGATTAGTGCACTTGGGAAATCGCCAACCGAATGAAATCTAACATGGACAAATGCTGGATTCTGCTCTTAAAAAGCTGCAGTTCTGGATGTACATCCAAACTGGGGCACAAGCTCCTCACCAAGAAGGTGGTCAAGCACTGGAACACACTGGAAGGTGGAGGTTGCACTGGGTTTGGCTGGGACAGAGTTTATTTTTTTTCACAGTAGCTGGCACAGTGCTGCTTTGCAGATTTGAAACCAAAACAGTGCTGACAAGAGAACAATGTTTTACTGTTGCTGAGCAGCACTTGCACAACATCAATGCCTTCTGTTTCTCACACTTCACCCGTGAGTAAGGTGGGAGTGGGTGGCTTTGTTTAGATGTAGATGATGAAGGAATAGAGGCTGGTAAGATCATGATTGAAATGAACAGAGCTAAAGCTTTTATTAATATTCAGCTCTTTATTAAATAAATCGGCTGGGCAGCAGGGGCTTGGCCAGACTTGTTTCCACTGTCATAGCTCTCACTGGCAACCCAGAGAAAAAGGAGGCAGCATGCAGGTCTTTTCTTAGAATGCAGTACAGCATATGCCAGCAACCTGCCTGTACACACACCCACAAAGACTTGCATTCTCCACTTGGAGTCCAGGGTACACACACCAGTCTGGTTCCTTGTAGGTCAGTGTGACAGCGCAAATCAGGATTAGGAGATGCATCTATCTTTTCTTCAACTTGAGGTGTCTTTTAGGTCTTCTGATTGTGTATCGGCTCATTGTCTAAGGGGCTCTTATTCCATAGAAATTATCCCATGGTGCCAAGGGTTTCTTCTATTTGCATACGCCTGCCTCCTCGGGACTCGGGCTCTGCCGAGACAAGATCCGAGAGAGAAAAAGGGAGTATAATTAGCAAAGGCTAGGGAGGTAAGTACTGAACAACTGGGACAATCAGCCTGGGGTCGACTCTTTTAACATTCTAATTGAGCAATGCAGGGGCTAGTTTCTTACACTAGGGACTGACAAAAGGAACATTGAACTCTAGGAATTTCTACTGCAGTGAAAAGGCAATGCCCAGGGTTGCCTACTTGTTCTAATGGCCAGTGTGGCCAGAGCCTGACCATGCTCTCTTCTGGTCATCTCTCTCTCCACTCCAGACCCCTACCTGGCTTTGTCCCTGTGTGTACAAGCCCCTCTGCTCTCAGCTCGGTTTATTTTCTACAATAATGATCTTTTCATCAGGTGTCCTGTCCTGCTGAAAGAGGAATCGGGGAGGGTTCTTTTTGACAGATTTCTCAAATGAAAATAAAGCACAAACCCAGCAGCATTTTATCTGGGAACTGTTTGTTGATAAATATCCCTGTCGAAAAGGGGATAGAAAAAGAGCAACGGAGAAAGGACGAAACAGACAGAACATCCCCATCACAGGGCTTGGCGCAGCTCCCAGCCAGGGCCAGCGGTTCCCAGCCAGGGCCAGCAGCTCCCAGCCAGTGCCAGCGGTTCCCAGCCAGGGCCAGCGGCTCCCAGCCCGGGCCAGCAGTTCCCAGCCAGTNCCAGCGGCTCCCAGGCAGTGCCAGCGGTTCCCAGCCAGGGCCAGCGGTTCCCAGCCAGGGCCAGCAGCTCCCAGCCAGTGCCAGCGGTTCCCAGCCAGGGCCAGCGGTTCCCAACCAGGGCCAGCAGTTCCCACCCAGTGCCAGAGGCTTCTCTCTCCTGGCGGCGGACTCACGTAGAGGGGCATCTGCGGGTTGCTGTCGGCCTCGAAGAACAGCTCACCCTGGCAACAGGCTGCTTGGTGAAATGGGAAATGTAGACGGGGAAGGCAGGGAAGAGGTAGATCTGCAGGGAGCCGAACCCCCAGGCAGTCCCTGCTCACCAAGAAACCAAAACCAGCAATGTTGAGGTGCAGCTAACTGCGTTTATGTGCTAAGACTCTGTCAGAGACTGAAATTATAGTTTTATGAGTTAAAACATTTTCTCTGCTTTTAACATGGTGCTCCAAGAAGCTGCAAAGAGGAGAATACTACACCCTGCTTGAGGCACCAAACTGCCCGCTGATTAAGATAACAACACTTAACACCTCCTAGGGTGGGACACCACCGCCCGAAGGTATCAGCCTGCACAGACCCTGGCATAGAGTGTGGGGGGAGAATAGAGCCCTTTGGGTGTGTTGAAACTGCCCAACATCCACTGACCACCAGAGTCCAGCTGAAGGGTTTTCCCCCCCGGGTGGGGGAGAGACACTTATCCGCAGCAGAAGGGAACACAGAGAGGCCCCCAAGAAGCAGCCTTCAGACCCCAAACCAGAGCTGATGCAACAGAGTGTCAGGATTGCAAGGGACACTGCTGCAAATGAGGCACAGGGGCGTTCCCCCCATCCGGCTCAAACCTATATTAACCCACGGGACTCTGCATTCGCCCCCAGCGCGGTGTGGTGTGGGCTGGCATGGTGTGCCATGGCGAATGGCAGCATGTAGCCGCATGGCCACGGCACCAACGGGGGATCTCCAGCATCAGCAAGACCAGAAGGGAGAGAGCAACGAATCATCAGGCTCGGACGGGTGATATGTTTCCACCTAACCCCGTCACCTTTTCCTGTCCACCCAAGACCACACAAGCACATCTTTCCTTTCCTATCTCTTTCTAACTTTCTTCTATTTATTTTTCTTTCCTTCTCTCTGCCTCTTTCACCATTAAATAAAACACACCTGGTTTCTGGCAACATCTAATCTCATTTGATTTTAATCTCACCTGGGGATGTTTTAGAATCTTATAAATTCTTTCCAGTTTATGCTCAGTTCCCTTTTCTGGGCTTAAACATTGGTTTGTAACAGACTCCTCCCACAGCTCGGTTTCCCAAGGATTTTTTTCCTGGGCATGTGGGGCTCTGCCCGGCCAGCAAGGCCCCGTGGGTGGCCGGGGGGGTCACCTGCAGCCCAGTTGCAGAAGCTTTCTCTGCCCTGGTTGGCTGTCAGGCGAAGCCTCCCTGGCACAGGGCTCCCCTCCCTTTTCTGCCTCCTTAACACGTGGCACGTGTTAGGACTTTCAGCCCCTGTAGTAAGTGCGAGAAATGAATGGGGTTTTTGTAAAGTTTGGTTGTCATTGTGGGATTGAGTTCTCGCCTGTTGTGATTCTGTGGTTGGGATGTTGAAATGTTGTGTAGGGTGGTGTTCCCTGTTGAAGTTGTGTAATTCTATAGTTTGGCCACTGGGTGGCATCCAACCAGGGGTAAGTCCAGAATGGAGGCGCGGCCAGAACTAATAATTTGAATAAGGGGATAAAAATGAAAGAGCGATTGGCCTAGAGGCGGGACCAATATGAGAAATTCTTATTGGATCCTGAACAAGTCAATAAAAATTCCCCTAGACAAGAGCTAATTGGACCTTGAAAGACAACCAATGGAGCACCGCGCTCTGGACCCGCCCCAGGGGTATAAAAGGGCCTAGCACAGTAAGTGGAGAGGCATTTTCCTTTGGGACAGCCTGGAGGAAACTGTTCCCAGCCACCATTTTTGTCGGCCATTTTGAAAATTCTGTCTTGCCGTGGGTTTGAAGGACCCTTGTCCTTGATCTGCATTTAATAAACTGCGTTCAAAACACAAATAGAGAGTAGTCATTTCTCTCAGTAAGTTTTCACCCCATGTCAAAAAATGGATTCATAACACATGTTGAGGCATAAGTAAAAATCAAATTGGTCCCTCTCATCAGGGTCTGCTTTGTAATACAAACAACATTTGTTCTGCCATGGCACTGGCCAAATGGTCCAAGCTGCCCCTCTCCCCAGGCTGCAGAAGCCCACTCCTGCTCCCACACAGGCCTGCTGCTGAAACCCACCTTTTTTGGATGGTTCATCTTTTGTTGTGTGATACAAAGATCCAGAACCCCCACCAGAAGATTCCCATGATTTCCTTTGCAGCATTTGATACAGCCAAGGAAAAAGCCCATTTACCTTGAAAAACTGTCAATACCCTGGCTGTGACTGCACAGCCATCCAAGAAGGAGAATGTTTCTTGAGGTTCACCACTCTGTAGCTCATGAGAGATTTAACTATTTCCAGCCATGCACATAAGCCATTGAAGAGAGAGGGATGAATATCTTATCTTTATTTCTGCAAAAAGAGAAGGAACACTGCTTGGGTTCTAGGAGGGCTCAGCAGTGTGAGGCCATGTGAGTAGAGGCCTCAGTGAATTGAGAGGTGCCTGTGCAGCAACAGACCTTACCCTCTGCTGTCCTGTCTCAAAGAGTGGGATGGGTCATCACTGTAGTTTGGTTCCTGTAGGCACAGCCTCCCTCAACGCATTTACTCTTATTGGCATCTCTTGGATCCCTTCTGGGGTCAACTCATAGGTTCCCACCTAACTGGGCTGGGGTTAAAAAAAAAACTGCTCCAAAGGCTGTTTGCCCCCATGGCAGAAGTCCCAGTTGCTGTGGCAGTAAGGCTGCCAAGCTGTCTGCTTCAATTGCTGGCACACTTGCCAAGCTTGGGAGGATGCCTCTCATACCTGGGAATATTTTGGTTTTTTTTCCAAAAGCATGCAACCATTCCTGTGTAGCATCTAAAATAGTAGCCTGTTTACTGTTATTACAGAGTACTATCTTTATTTAAACAACTCAGTGTAGGCATTAGCTGGGCCATCATTTCAGGCAGGTGGCTGTGTCCTCATAAATACTGGATTTTGCCTGATATGCAAATTTTCTGGTTTTCACAGACCCCACTTCAGTGCAGGCTTGGGGAGGGAGATAAGTGACATTTTCAGCAGCTAAAGTACTCATGTCTCAGCTGATCTCTCGGTGGGAAGAGCCAAATCAGAAGCACCACCAGCAGGTCACACCTCTGTGTTACCTCTGTGGCAGGGGCAAACTGCAGTGATTCTGGCAATTTGCAAAGGCTTGAACTGAAATTCAGAGCCCAACTTTTCCACAAGGTTGTGATAGAGATGAGAGAGTGAAAAGAAATCTGTTAAAACTTACCACTGTACCCACAGGCTAGTGCTTCAAATAATACACTGCTCAGCTCTCCCATAACCTTCCCATTTGCCACAAGTCACAGATTTCCAAGCAAAGTAAATTGAGTAAACACAGCTTCACCTGTGGGGGAAGAGCTTCTGCACCTGCCCTTCTGTCTTGGTTTGAAAGACAGGTGTCTGCTAAGGAAGGCAGGAGCCTCCCTTGAAATGGAAAATGCAGCCTCCTTCCCTCTGAATTATTGCAATTTTGAAATTAAGGGGCTTTCAGGCAAAGACAGGAAGAATAACAGTTCTTTACTAATATATATAAAACCAGGCAAGCAAACAGCAGTAACTCTGGCAGTGATCACAGACAGAGCAGAGCCCAGTGCAGCCTCTCTGGGCTCTCAGGCCCTTTCCCCTGCGCTGCAGTGCCGCTCACGGCCGGCAGGGGCGCTGGCGGCTCCCGGTGAGCAGGGCGGGTGCGATGTTCCCCCGCGGCTGCAGGGGGCGCTCCGGAGCGAGCTCGGCACCAGGCGGTGATGGCGGAGGAGAAGCTGCTGCACAAACCCTGGGGCAGCTGATCCCGGTGTCCCGGCAGGACCCTCGGGGACAGCAGGCTGGAACAGCAGGGACAGACCCAAATCCCAGGTTGTAGATGAGATGTATCAAACTCCGGAGCTGCAGCAGGGACCCTGGACGTCTCTGCAGGCAGGAGGTGTGGAGCTACAGCATAGCAAAAGCTCACAGCAGTGACAAAGGAACAGCAGGGGCAGGGCAGCCTCGGCCCAGCTCCCAGTGGGGCAGGGAAAGGTGGGCTTGGGATCCTGGGGTCCCCTGAGGCACCTGAGCAGATGGTGAGAAAAGTCCCTTTTTGGTGCGATAGGGTGTTAAAATAGGGTCCCAGGGCAACAGCTGCTCCAGCGAGCAAGCTCCACTCTCAGCAGAAAGAAGGCAGCAGAAGGCAGGAGTCTGCAACGGCAACAAATTCTCTCCACCATAAGAGCGGCTTCGCTCTCCTCCGAATGCCAGGAGAGCAAGAGAGCTAGGGGCTGGACCCAGCCCCTTCTTTGCCAGTTCAAGTTTCGCGGCATCCTGCCCTACAGGAGAAAACCCCAGGTAAAAGGGGGTAGCCTGCTGGACTCCTCCCTCATGGCCAGGTCTTTTTGTCTTTCCTAAGCACCCAGCAATTTGTCCCTTAGCAACCAAGTATGGGGAAAATTCTTTAAGAGAAAAAGAAAAACAAAAGGGGAACTCCTAACCTTCCTGCCCCAGCCACCACTACCCTTACTTTGCTGCTTCTGGAGATCACTGCCCTCTACCAAGCAGCTACCACTAAATCTGGTGCAATTAATGCTGGTAGGGTTGTCACCTGGCTGGACAAAACCCAGTACCACCAGGCTGGGGGAAACATGCCTTAGCCAGGAGGTGCTCTTGGGACTGGTGCCCCTTATCCAGCATCCTCCAAACTGGTTGTGCAAGTGCTTGGTGACAGCACCACAGACTCAGGTTGGAAAAGATGTCTGAAGTCATAGAGTCCAACCTAAACCCATCAAGCCAGAAACCACTTTCACACTGATAGAGTTTCCTTTTGTACATTCCCGGTCTTTGCTTTCCCTGTTGTTCCTAGGAAAGGTCACAGAATCACAGAATATTCCAAGTTGGAAGGGACCCACAAGGATCATCAGAGCTTACAAGGGGTCTTTCCAAAACAGGTGCATCACCCATGCAGGGATCTCCCATCTTACTCCTGTTCCCAATCAGAAATAGATCTGATAAGCCAGATGATGGGGGCAACAAATACCAGGCTGAAGGTTGCTATCCATGATAGTCCCACAACAAGCTGTGAAACAGGCTGTGAAAGAGAACTGTCTTGGATTTGACTCCTTTTTAAGATAGACTTCTTCTATGCAGGGTTAGTTGGTGCACCTGCTTCCAGGGGGCCAGATCCAGAGGGGCCTTGTGTCAGTGACTCCCCATCTTTCCTCAGCCAGCGCTGCAGCCCTGGATCAGAGCTGGCATTTCTGACTGATCAACTGAGACCAGGATTCTCCAGAGGCATCTTTTGAGGAGGAATGAAAGAGCCATACATTTGGACACATCCTTTCTGCTTTGTTGGGACAGGTGCTGGTTAAAGGTGACCATACATGTTTGGGCTGCTGCTGTCCCAGCACCAGGGAGTTGGGTCCCCTCCTTGAGGAGTGGCAGTGCTGGCACCCCGTGGGGCTCACCAGCTCCCACAGCAGCAGCTCAGAGCTACCACCATGGGCAGGATCCAAATCCAATGGCAGACACGTGCTGCGGTGATCACCTACAGGTTTTGGGGATCCCACTTGGGATTTGAGTGCAAAATGCCAGTTTTAGAACACAGGCAAAGCCCTTCTCAGACCCTGACAGAGGCCGTGGGTCTACACTGGAGTCACAGACCTGTCACTTGCCCTCCCCTTTCCCGTGTTCTTACCAGCTCTTCAGGACAACCAAAACCACCACCTTAAGGACATGCACAGTATTTTGTGACATTTCACTTATTGTTTTGCTGTCACTAGCAACACTGGTATGAAAAAAATAATAATGAAACTTAGCAATGATATAGCTCTCTATATTTTGAAATCTCTGTACAAACATTACTTAAACAAAGCAAGGTAGTATGCAAAACAGTCATTGCTTAGAATATTCGATCAAGGGGTTGTGCTTCAGCAGTGACACTGGGAGAGGGACAAGAATGCTGGAAGGAAAGTGACAAACCAGAGGTATAATGAGGTCTCCTCTTCATTTTGGGGTTATGAATGGAGAAAGTGTCAAGGACAGTATCTGAGAGTGTTCTTTAATAACCTTACACCAGGTAAGTAAAGCCAATGTATTTGTGCTATCACATGGAGACTGGGGAAGGGTAACTGCTTAATGCAAATAATATACAGCAATATCGTACATACATATGTATAAATACATATTCACACACACACATTGGATTTTAAACTTGTTGAGGATGTCTCAGCCAAACTGCAACAAAAATCATATTGGTATGATAGTGATGAAGATGCTAAAAACATAAAAACACTGCAGTGACACTGACTGTAGATCTTTCCCTCCAGAGAATAGGTATTACTTAAACCATTCCATCTGCCAAGGCTGGCTGCAAACATGGCTCTCAATTCCTCTTTCCTGGAATGACTGAAGAAAACAAAACACAACTACCCATAAAACTCATTCCTGCAAACACAAGTGCTGTTGGTGCAATAAAGTGCCCATTTATTAATGGGTAATGGGACAGGCCTTTGGCTGAGAGGTTCTGAAAAACACGGTACATTGACATGATCCAAGAAGGAACTCGTGCCTCCCTGCTCCCCACAGTCCTGCCAGGTCCAGGATTCCAGCTCCAGCTCAGTTCCTGCAGCCCCACTGATGACTGGTTTGCAAAATTCCCAGCTAGACAGAAACTAGAGAAGAAGCAGTTTTATTGGAAGCACCGTATGGGCTCAAGCACATGATGCCAATGGATGCACTGAGGGAAAACTGCCAGAGTGCATCCCTCCAGGGACAAACACTTGCCTAGGGATGATCCCCCCATCCTGCAGCTCCAAACACCAAGCCTGTCTGCACAGAGACCCACACAACTTCCTCTCATGGGAAATCAACCCAAAATTGCTGCAAATATACTCCAGGACCAGTTGTTTGCATAAAGGAAAAGCAGCAAGCCCAATGAACCTCAAAAGCCTCAGATGTACACACATAGCTGGTACATCTGAGCTGAGCTGTGACATTTCTGGAAAAAACAGTGGCTGGGAACATCTGCTGCCAGGTAGGCAATTCCTTTGGTCTATGTGCCCTGTGCCTGCAGCCCAAGGGCCTCTCCAGCAAAATCCGCATCCCATGCCATCACTTCTACATTAGAAACCAGAGAAAGAGGCGATTTCCATTTCTCTGTTCTCCTCCTCCTTCCATCAGATGCAGACTCAGCAAGAGCTGTAGCACATCCATCCCACTGAGCCACCAGCAGGACAGGGACCAAGCCCAGGAAACCTTCCCCTTCCAGTCCTGTGGCACAAATTTCAGCATCCCTTTTAAAATCCCCTCTGGTATCCTTATTAAAATCCCTGTGTCTCTGCTAGCTCCAGCCCCAGGATAAACATTACCTCCTCTCCCAACAGGAGCACACAAAGTGAAGGTGGAAACCTTTAAGCTCAACTGAAAACACTTGGTATTAGAAAATAAATAAATAAAAGGATAAAGAAACCCAACAAAAACCACACAGTGATTCTGAGACAGAATAGTTGTATTTTATACATTTTATTTCTGTGGGGTTTTAGGTTTTAAATAACATGAGACATTTTTGTTCTGACTCTATACCTGAATTGCAACTCTCCTTCCTTTTCAGTAAACTTTGGGATAATTTTCACAGTGGACAGTTAATGATGACAAAATTGCAAAGAATTCAAAGTGCAGTTTCTCTGCAAGCATGAGCCTTCCAAACATTAACTTAAGGTATGAAAATAAAACTATTTTGAAAACCACCGATATTTTAAAAACTCAAAATTTTAACTATGAGGTGACCATGACTAAGCAATTCTTAGAACAGATTCTCAATTCCTGGCTGGTTATTTTTTTTTAAAACCACAGCTTGGTTTCCAAAGGCAGCATTACTCCATGACATAGGCTCTGCTTCATGCTCCCAAACACTCTGAACCAACCCATGCACATTTGCACAGAGAGCACAGTGAGTTCTGGGGTTTCCCTCGGCTAGATGCACACTTGGACATCACAAAATCATGGAATGGTTTGGGTTGGAAGGACCTTAAAGCTCATCCAGCTCCACCCCCTGCCATGGGCAGGGACACTTTCCACTATACCAGGTTGCTCCAAGGCCTGTGCAATCTGGCCTTGGACACTTCCAGGGATGGGGCAGACACAGCTTCTCTGGGCAACCTGTGCCAGGGCCCCTCACCCTCAGAGGGAAAAATTTCTTCCCAATACCCAATCAAAATCTAACCTCTGTTAGTTTATAGCCATGCCTCTTGTCCTGTCACTTCAGGCACTCTCCAGCTCACTTGGAGCCCCCTCTAGGCACTGGAAGGGGCTTCTAAGGTCTCCCCAGAGCCTCCTCTTCTTTTGGTGAACACCCCAGCTCTCCCAGCCTGTCTCCAGAACTGGACTGATAAAATGCAACACAAGGTTCGGTGATCCTGAGCCTTTCAGCTGCTAGTTCTTTTAGATTTAAAGGAACAGCACACAAAAATCACCTACTTCGGAGCTGCCTGTGCAGTAACCAGCCATAAAAAGATTTCTCCAAGACAAGGAGAAAATGAGAATTGCCAGCTGTACAGAAACCCCACTGTTGTAAATCCCTAAAACAGCAGAGTCACTGTTGCCATCACCAGCTGTTCCAGGGAGAGAGCCAGCTGGACATCCCTGCTGCCAACAAGCTCCATACAATACACTCACACAATCAGTAAGAATAATCTACAGTCACTACCAGGTCCTGAGTAGAGCCATAAGCAGGATTTCAAGTGTTAACCTTTAGGCTCAGATTTTCTTAAAATGATCCTGCAGAACATATATATATATATATATNATAAACATCTATATTTAAAATTATCTATTTATTTACCTAACCTACAAAACTTTACTACAAGCCAGACTGCCATCTGGAGAAAAAACACCTTAAATTCAATTTCAAGTATTCATCAACATTAAAGTTGTTACTCTAAGTCCTTTGAAGATCCTGAGACAAACACTCAATTATAATTATATAAATATTCAATCAAAATAATTATATAAATATTTGATCAAATATAAGGAAAAAAATAATAATACAATGGAAGCAGCTCCCAGAGCATCAGTACAATCTCCTTGTCCAGGCCAGGTCCCACCCACCAAGCCCATGCTCTCCAGAGCCCTCTGCCTCCAAATGCTGGTCCCCTACAAAATTTGGCAGCTGCCAGAGGCTGAGTTGTCTTATCTTTTGCAGTCACTTGAGATTATATACATCGCTATCCCTCCTTGCTCAGTGACAGTGACTTCCAGGGAACTCTGCCTACTTCCTTCCATGTGTGAGCTGCACAAAAAGGAACAAGGGATTGAAGGAAGCCGAGCAGTATTTTATTGACTCCCAGAAGACAGATATGGATTGCACACAACCCTGGAAAACTTTTTAAAATTGCAGAATTAGCAACAAGAGAACTCATTTCTCATAAATAACCTGACACCACTCCTTCGTCAAAGGATTTTGGCATGGAACATATTTCCTTTACAGTTAAATGTTAATAGTTCATTTCAACAGCTAATAAACTGTCTATAATAATACTTAAACATTTTGTTCATATTTTTGACTTCATAAAAAAAATAGTTTGAGCTACTACTTTCCTAGTCCTCAAAAAAATTTAGAGGGACACCAACTTTTGAATGAGTCTGTTAAAAACATGTGTTTCACCTAAGAACAGTAAAGACTCCAAGGAAACACACAGAGCATGACTACCTTTTCCTCAGCCCTGCAGAAACATGCCCACACACTCAGCTACAGCCCCGAACAAACTTCTGCAATGTGACCAAGGCAAGGTCAATCCCAAAGGCTGGTGTCCCAGTGCTTGCAAAATCTGATGACATACAACTGAATTCCTTTCTGTTTTGGAAGAGGTCAGTCTACCTACCAACCTCTCAGTTGGATGATGACTCCAAGAGCCTTGCTGGGCCTGCAGAGGCCACGGGAGTGCTCTCAGCTTTAATGAGAAGCTGACAGGGTGACTGAAGCCACCACAAAGGTGAATTAACCCAGTCCTTCTATTGCAGCTTCTTCCCCTGGCATCTGGAAAAGGCAGTAACCTCTAGAAGCATCAATTTCCTGAGGGGGACCCCTGGATCACAGACTCTCTTGCCTCCCCAGAGCAATGCTTGCTATTATCCATAGTATCACCCAAATGCACTGTTTGCGCCATAGTGTCTTCCTCCCAACACATGAACCCAGAGACTTCAACTAATGCACAAGTGATTTTCAGGTCTGATCAGGCTTTGAAGCTGAGAATGGGTTCCTACTCAAGCAGAAATGCCTTAGCATTCCTGATTGGCCAGAAGTGGGTTTACACCAACGTCTCCAACACCCCAAGGACTTGCTGACCCAGAAGGTGCTGGGGCTGAGGTGCCCCTTCCACACAGCAGTTAATTAAACACACCTCGGTATCTCGCTTCCATCTTACATTTTTACATACAGCAGAAGTGTTCACACCTTCAGGAAAAACACTTTTTAAAGGAATAGTCAAACCAGATAGATGCACATTTGAGAGCAACTTACCTAATTAGCTTCATGAAGGCCATCACACATGTAAAGCCCAAAAGCCAGGGAATCTCAGACACAACAATTTGGCTGAAAGCAGATATAACTCACAGGAAACAAGTTTTAACAACTGGTCCCTCTGTTACAAGAGCTTCCAGAGGAGAGCAATTAATACCAAACAAGTGATTGGTTTTGGCAGCTCAGGCTTGGTGCCCTTAAAATGAGCAGATTTTTTTAAAGCTGTCACATTGCTGTTACAGTTAAGATTGTATTTGGAAGAGTTCCTGGGATATACAAATCACCTACTTCTAAACAGGCTTCTGCATGTTATAGACTAAACTTCTTAACTTACAAATAATTATTTTGTTGTTTCCAGTTTACAATGGTAAAAAAATGAAGACTTCACAATGGGTGTAAATGGGAGGTAAATGTATTTTTAAAAACAGAATAAAAAGCTGCATGTTAAAAACTGGCTCGCAGACTAATAAATACATACATCAAACATGAAATTTTCAGCAGCTGAAAGAGCAAGGAATTGGGAAAAAACTAGCTGTCCAGACTCCATTCTGGCTCTGTGATCTATGTGCTAAAAATATCTGCAGTTGAAAAACAAGTTAACAGAGGGGTAGAATCAGCTTTGTCACCTATTTTCTTTTTAAAAAATTAAGCTACTTCCTAAAAGTGTGGTGTAAAACCTAGAGAAACTATTAATTTCTTCATGCACTTGATGACATTGAATTAAAAAAGAAATTATTTTAACCCAGAAAAAATGAGTCATTGTATACAGTAAGGACAGCCTTACTGCAAGTTTTCTACAGTAAAAGTATTTCTAGAAATACACCAGAAATGACTTTCCTATAACAAAATATACAATTATGTGTCGGATCATCATTGAGTTTCAATACTTAGGCAAAACAGAAACAGTTACTGTGAAGGTTAAAAAAAACCCAACTCCAAAGAGCAGAAAGATGTTTTGACGGCTGTGGAGATGCCAGAAAGCAATGCTGGACACCAGGAATTTCCAGAACAACTCCCTTTCCAAAGTGATGTGCAGTTTGTGAATTAGACTGTGAGAGAAAACTGATCCTGTTCTATGGGCTTCTCCACCCAGGCTCCAAGTCCTGCTTTCAGGAATGCTTTAAACAAACACTCTTTAGCAGTTTGATACTCAGTGGCTCCTTGCTTGGTGTCGTGGTACAGGTTGGGCTTGAGGATCTTTGAGCGCAAGCTGGAGGAAAGCTGTGAGGATGAGAGACAAGAGAAGGAGAGAGACAAGACCCTATTAAGCCAAACAGTACCAGAGTGACTGAGTTATTTAAACAGCTAGTATTAAAACAAGGTAAGGTTCTATCAAACAAAATGTTGAGGCCAAAAAGCCACAGACATACTTCCTGGAAGCTTGCTTTCTGAGAGTAAAGAGTGAAACCTCAGCAGTGAAAATGGGACTATCATTCCAAATAAATTAAAACGCAAAGGCAAGCTCAAAGGAGACAGCATCCTTTGCTCACTCAGCTATAAACCAAGGAATATGCATTTTGGACCAGACATCATCACATTAAAGAGCAAGTTGACAGACACATTGTTCTTTTCCATTACTGCATGGAGCAGCAGCTACCTGGCCTCAAGTTGTACCAGGGGAGATTTAGATTAGCTATTGGGAAAAAGAATTTCACTGAAAGGGATGTAAAGCTTTGGAACAGGTTGTCCAGGAAGCAGTGAGCTCACCACCCCTGGAAGTTTTCAAAAAATATGTGGATGTGATGCTAGAGGACGTAATTTAATGTGAATGTGGTGGTAGTGCTGCATTGATGGTTGGACTTGACAATCTTAAGGGTCCTTTTCAGCCTTAATAATTCTGTGGTTCTAACATCAGGCTGAGAAAGTGGCTTCTGAGTACAGAAAGCACATCCAGGTATTTCACTAAGACCTAAGAAGTGGCAGACCTGGCCCTGCGGAAGCTGTACCTTGGCATGGATGCGCATCCAGCGGCTGTAGAACGCGTGCTTACAGAGGCGCGATGCACGCCCCATCTCATCCTTGCCAGTTGTAGCATTAATGATTTCCAGACCAGAGTCTCCTACTGTCCAGTTCACACTGAAGTTCGGGGCTTTTCCTGGTTGACGCGCTTCTGCGTTGCTGATACCTGAAAGAAAAGTGATGTTTAATGACGATAATACATACAAACACTTGACTTTTGTTTTTTTGTTGGGAAGTAAACAGTATTACAAGCAGATCTTTTATTTTGAGGGCATTCTCCTGCAGATTTCTCACTGACTCACGGAGGTAACACCATGGACATCTCACTCTCATTTTGGCTAAAGTGTTTTCTACTTCTTCCCAGCAGAGCAAGTGTGCACCACTGCAGAAAGCAGCCTCCTCAGCAGAGGGGCTCATGGAGAGTTCTGTGTCAGGAGTTTGTGGGGTTCATCTCACTTCCAAATGGATGTGAAACTATGAACCCTGGAAGTGTTCACGGCCAGGCTGGATGGGGCTTGGAGCAACCTGGGATAGTGTAAGGTGTCCCTGCCCATAGCAGGGGGTGGAATGAGATGGGCTTTAGAGTCCCTTCCAACACAAACCATCCTGTAATTCTATGGAAGTGAGCAAATATCCTCAGCACCCTCCACAAAGCCAGAACTGGCAGACATTTGGGTCTTCCAGCAAAAATCCATTGTGTTCTAGCTGCCTCCCCATTTTACATGCCCAGTGTTGCCCACTGAGCCCAGAGATGGGGAACCACAGTACTCCAAACAGGACTCGAATCACTTTGCTCAGGTGTTAAATTATGTGACACCTTCCAACTATGGCTACATCTCCAGGGATGGAGAAGCAAAGCCACCACAATCCAATCCAATTGCAAATCGAGGCTGGCTGCCTGCCCTGGGCAGGATTTACGTATGCCCCACGACACCCTGGTGCTCAAAGACAGACTGTACATAATGAAGGTTACAGCAGCTGCTGCCATGCACGTGTGACTCCTCAGACATTCCAGGGGTGGTAGACCTCTGTTGAAGATGTCTCAGTCTCCTCACCAGGAGAGAACAAAGCACCAGGGCAATTTGTTCTTTCTAGTAAATAAAAATCCCACTTTTACTTTAAAGCAGCTCTCACTGAGAACCTATTTCAAGTCTACTCCACTGTTAAGGCCACGTCCCACACTTAATAAAATCTAGACAATTTGTGGAAATTGAACATAAGCAACACAGCAGAATGCATTCCTGGCTGATATCTGGAATGCAATCTAATAAAGCTGGGCACCTGGGAGAAGGACTGGCTCACCTGGCTCAGTCTCATGGCACCTCTGGGCTCAGCACTGAGAGTGTGCACGACCTACAAGGTCTGAATAACTCAGCAAAATTCAGTTTGCTTCCTATCCTCAATTCCTCATTTAATAAACAAAGAAGCACTTTGATACAAACCAAGGGTAAAAATACAACAGATTCAGTGGTTTATATTTCAACCTTGTCACTATGACTGATAAGAAATAATTCAGTGAATAATAATAGAAAATAACCTGTACTGAGGCAAGAGTACTAAGAAATTGATGCCACATGACAATTTTTCATCTTTTTTTTTTTTCTTTCATTTAATGACATCTATACTACTACCTTTGCTTTCATTCCATACACTATTAAACAAATACAGGAATCAGAGAGAGGTCATCAAGTACTCCAAAACACTTGTGATATCACAACCAGTCCCACAAGCAAATCAAATAAAGATGAGCAAGCTGAACATGCAGTATGCACTACATTTCCATTGCAATTATTAAATTCTATTCCTTGGTTTTAGATGAATTAATTAAATTTTTAAAAAACCACCAAAACCAACCCAGATTAAGAATTCCAAATAGATTTAATTAATAACAACCCATTCAGCTGCTTATTTGTATGCAAGAACTCTGGAGAGATGGTAAAGGAGTCCCTGACAGTGGATTACAGGTAGCATGGTAGCAGGGAATAAAGGTCATCTCAAAATCAAAGCATTTGATAAAACTTTGGGTAGGTCATATCTTCCTCCTCAAAATCTAGACATGAATATAGCACAACATGCTGAATATATGCACAATATATGCACAATGCTAGAAATAGAAAAGAAAGTTAGGATAGAAAGTCAAATATTTTACTCTCCTTTGAAAACTAACAGAACTAAAGCTATTTAGAGAACATTGCTCAGAACTTACTATTGAGCATTATTACAAAGAGACATAATAAGCAAAAGGAAAGGTCACAGCACTTTGTGCCAGTGCTTATATAAATAATAAAGCTTGACAGTTCTTTGAGGAGAGAGCTAAAACAAGCTTCATTAAAAAGGACATAGAAAGCTGAAAAACACCAATGTGAACAGGAGGATGAGGTACCAAGGGAACAGCCAAAAAAAATCACCAGAAGTTCTGCTGAAGGATTTATTTTTGTCTACCTTAAAAACAAATTCATTAACACTTAGATAAAGATGGTCTCCTTGGGAAGAATGAACACAGCTGGAGACCCTCCAGCTTGGGGCTGGAGATGACCTGGGATGTGTGTGGGGAGAAAAACTGAGGTAGGATCAGTGATGATACTAAATTATTTTGAATAAGGAATAAGAGGAGCAATTGCAAAACATAGCAGAAAAAACCTTACATACTGGGTGTCTGGGCAATAAAAAGGCAGATGAAATTCCTCACAGATGAATATAAAGGAAATATATTAGGAAAAAACCCAAAGCAATCCAGCAAGGAGTGCTGGACTTGGAGCTTGATATTAGCATTCAGGAATGAGATTTTAGTTTCTAATATTCAGTTCCACCAAAAGGTCATGTCAATCACAAACAGTAATCAAAGTGAATGTTAGGAATTATTAGTGAGGGATCAAGGAAGTGAACAGAATATATGCCACCACATAAACCAGTATTGCTGCTTTACCCTGAATATCAGGTACTGCCCTGGTCTCACTAGCATGAAAATGGGTCTGCATGATCCTTATGTGAAAGGAACACAAAGGATGTGAAAGCATCCTTATGTGATCTTTATGTGCAAGGAACAACAAAGTAGAGTAAGACACTTCAGCTTGCAAAAAAATAGGACTTATGTAGGAAGGAATATCTCAGAGGTATAGAAATCTGAGTGTCATGACCACTGCTTATGGTCTGGATCTCACAGAGCACTGAGGAACATTTAATTAATTAAATTAGCAGAAAGGAAGTTCCTTTGCACAAACCTTTACACATTCCACAGCCCTCCTTACTCAAGGAGACTGTGGATGGCAAAACATTGCAACCATTTCAAAAAACATAACCAGGAATGAACAAATGAAAGATGTGTTAAGGATTTCTAAACACAAAGATCTCAGTACCTGACTCGAGCTTCAGCACGAGTGAACTCCTGCGTGCCCATCTCCCACAGTGTCTCCACCAAAAAGAGTCTGTACAGGTCATCCTGAAGACTGGCAACTTGATACTGGCTGATTTATCCAACATCCTCACTCTATATGATTGAGTAATCAATCCCTCTTCAGATTATTCTAGAAATTTACAAGATTCAAACCTGTCTTCTCTTCAAGTGGGGTGGCCACCTATCAGAGAGAGCTCAACTGCCCTCAGTGCTGGACTGCTAAAGGCACCCTGCAACCAAAAGTCTTCCAAGAGTCAGCACAGGGAGGGAGTTTTGTATCAATAGACACATTTCCTGCATCCCTTACCTGAAAAACAGCTGCTCTATATGCATGTTCCCCAATGGAACTGAATATATGGGGATATGTGTTAGTGGTGAACAGGGCAGTGCAGTGCTGGGTTAGTGGTTGGATTCAATGATCTTGGGGGTCTTTTACAACCTTAATGATTCTATGATTCAACTTGCTGGCAAAAGGTGTAACTAAAAACTCTCTTATAAAGAAAGAAAGATTATAAAAGACAATTTTTAGCAGTACGTAACAGTATCTCAAAGTTAAAATAATTCTGATTTAATGCAGGTGCCCCAGCAGACATAGAATTTACTTTATTAGAGGAAGAAAACCTGTTTTTAACAGTACTTTCTCAGCTAAACAGGCAGGACAGTGGGACAAGACAGGTATTTCTGTTCTAGTTCATCCCTCTGGTGGAAATAAATCACAGAGCTCTGTGTATGGTACAAGAAAGAACACAGAACTGGAGACAGATATTTCTGAAGTGCTTGCTCTAGGTAAGAATATACTGAAAAATATGTGAGTCCAAGAGTGCATGGGCAACTACACAAATGCCTCAGTTGAATCTAACAGCAGGGGTCAGAAAATCAGCTTTCAAGACTGAACCCGTGAAAGAAAAATACATCAACGTAGTTCTCTGCCTGACCTTCTAAAGAACCTTTCTGTACATTTTTGAGATGCGTATTTTTATGAAAACTCAACAGCTGAGAACATTTCCGAACTCTCTGCTGCTCAGCAAGTCCTGGCTCAACTGTTTAAACAGATGGTTCTATTTCATGGGAAACAGATGATAGCACCATTGCAGAAATATGATTTTCAAGAAAACAAGCTACTGTTCTATGCTGTGAAAAGGATAACAAAAACTCTTCTCACCCTGCCACAAACCTGCTGTCTTGAAGGACTGATAAAAATTCCCCAAAATCAGGCAGAAACTGTCCGTGCATCAGGTACTATGCCCATAAAACTATTAGGTATTTGGTACAGTGTCACAACTGTTACTTATCTGCTAATATAAGGACAAATATGTTATTTAACACTTTTATACATCCTAGTTCAGGGAATCCTTATTAATTACCTTTCTTACCTAAAGAATTACTCATTGTTCACAATGCTCTTTTCCCCACTCCCTCCCTAAATCTATTTTTAAAATTCATGTCAAACTTTAAACATGCTATAAAATTATGAGCTGCTTTTTCCCCCTGGAAAATACAAACACATGCCAAAAGCTAAGCTCTACAGAACAAAGTAATGCACACAGTGAGAGGGAGGGTGAGAGTTCAGTCTTAAAGCTTTCAGAACATTATTGTAACAAGCCATTTTAGAATTTAAGACAGGTGAGGTGTTATCTCCATCCATTTTGAGTTAATTATTGATCTAGAAATTGTGAACCAAGTGTGTCTATCTTGGTACACTGATAAATGAAGGGACCACTCAACAAAAATCTGCAATGCAAGAGAAGTGACAGTGAGTGCTAACACACCATTCCACAGGTGGGAAGAGGTTTCACTAAGACTTCAACTTGCCTCACATCTTCCTAGGGCATGCTCCAGACAGGAATGGTGTGAAAACTCATCCAAAGTTTCATCCCCCAGTTCTTTCCAGCTTTCAAAGGTCCTTGCTATGGTATTTCTGGGTATCTGTATTATGTTTCGACCACAACTTCTCTATTGTAACCAGCAAGCAGTTTACTCACAGCACACAGTTTGCAAGGTTTTGAGAACTGCAAAATCACAATGCTACTGGAACAGACTTAGTTACCGGCACGGCCTTCTCCATTAGATACTTGCCACTAAGTAAAGGTCTGTTGAGTGTATAAAGAGGTGGTAGATCTTCTATCTCTGCTATCCTCTGGTATACGGCTCTGGATAGATGATCCCCATGATATAAACTCCCCAAGATGATGCTAGAGAAGTAAATTGGCTCCACAAAGAGGCTAAGTAAGGCTCCTTGAATACCCAATACGTTCCACCTAAGAGGGAGGGAAAAACAAAACAAAACAAAAAACAAAAAAACACTTTCTTTTTAATGGAACAAGTAACATCTGCCAGACATAACAGCAGTTAATCACAATGGACCAGACTTTCAACCCTTCCTCCTGACCAGCACATGACCATGGTAGCATAAACTCTGAAACTTGCCAGAATTTCAGAGATCAGCTTAGGGGATACTCAGTTTAATCCTGAGTAAAATGACCTAAAACAGGAGCAGACTCTGTAACTTATAACCCCACTAACACATCTGGTGATGCATTTTCCAGCACTCTAATGCCAGAGATGGATAGGATCATTCAATGGGAGAAAGTCAAACTGTGAGATACTCCATCAGAAACAGCAGCTGATGCCTCCAGAAGACACCTGACAGAGAGACGAGCATCCTTCCCAGAGCACAAGAAGGATTGTCTGCAAGACCTCCACACCTCACCATCACAAGGAAAGGCCTGTCCTTCAAACCCTAGCCCAACTGCCCACATCCTGCTGACAGAAAGGACATGTGCACTGGCTTGTAATATCCATAGGCAGGGAGAAAACTGAATATGAAAACCGAAAGTGTGCAAAGAATGCATATAGCCTTTGCTCCCTTTAGCTGCTTCACAGATTCCAAACATAAATCCCTGTCTGAGCACTGTGACTTACCCTGGATCAGGTCTGGTGGCAGGGATATAAAATGCCTAGGAGCAAAATCTTGATTTTGATTTTTTTTTTTTTTTTGGTTCTTTGTGGTTTTTTTGGGTTTTTTTGTTTGTTTGGTTGAGGGTTTTTTTGTTTAGCTGTGTTCATTTGATAAAGTTTTGTCTCTCAGTCTCTCTGTCACACAAAATACTTTTGAAAACTTCAACATCTCCTGCAGAGTACTTTCACTACGTTGGTCTGAGGAATGTTTGCAAAAAGCTTGGCACTATGAAAATAGCATATTTCAGTCTTGGAATCCCAGAATGGTTTGGCTTAGAAGGAGCCCCAAACATAATCTAGTTCCATCCTCCTGCCATGGGCAGGGACACCTTCCACTATCCCAGGCTGCTCCAAGCCCTGTCCAACCTGGAGTTGGAATCCAGGTGCAACACCCAGACACAATCAGCAAGAAAAGTTTCCTTTGGTACTCGGATAAAACAGAAGAGCACATCAGAAGCTCTTGTGCTCCCATAGAATGGTTGTCCTTATTAAAAAGCCCATCCTATAACAGGTTGCAAAGTTTTCCTAGGAAAACTGGGAATTCAGATGTTGCTAACAGTGCTTCTTGCAGCTTATGCTGGGAGGGCAGGGCTACACATCAGCATCATTTCAGGCTAGAAACTCCATACTGCAACTGTTTTACTACTGCAAAAACTGAACCACACAGGCTGGCTTCAGGACTCGCAACTTTTTTTTTTTTTTTTTTTTAATAAAAATGGTAAAACAAAGATTATAATCCAAGGAAACAATCTTTGCGTATCTTTACTGAGGATGAAAATGGAGGCAATGTGCATTAATTTACTCACCTGTCATTAAAAAAAGCTGGCCCTAATAAGTGAGTAAAAATACTGTGATAATAAATGAGGTATATTTTACATGGAATAAAGGCATATTTTTAATAAGACTGAAAACACAATCAGCAACCAAGTGTCAGAGTAAAAATATCAAGTGAAAATTGTTGTTTCCCAGGACCAATATGCCCTTCTGACTGCTACAGACACAGGTAATACAATGGATGAAACATCTGGAAAGAATTCGAGACTGAGCACTGCAAACAGGTTTGCAGACAAGGCACGTCACATTTTACATTACATGATCAGTGCTTGAGTGATGATAGACATTTTAAAATAGGCCAACACACTCCTCTGGCAAGCCCTTACTTCCTAAATGAACCCTTTGCCAGACCCTTTTCCTTACTTCTGACTTCAGTATTTCCAGAGCTCCTGTTTTGCTGCTTCCTCCCACACTTGGTGACCTTCTCTGGTGCAGAAAATGAAAGTTGACATTTGTCTTGTGAACTTCCAATTAGAAGAGGAGGAGGAGTGAGGACAGCTGAGCAAGCCTCTGCAAGGAGGACTGTATGAACTGGTATTACTGAGCACAGGCCTTGTTTTGCTGGGTTGTGCTGAATTCCCTTTGCCACTGCAGCACATGCTCATGATGGGCTCAGAGCAATGGGCCTGTGCAAGGACAGGGGACTGCAGAAACCACTCATACAACCAAAGCTCTTAATATTCATTAGGCAGGATTGGGTAATGGTTAGGTTTATAAAACTAGCTTTAAATTTCATTGTTATAATAAAGAACATATACTTCTCTCCAGAAATGTATTCTTATATCAGAAACTGGTTATAGTGCAGAGATAAACATGAAACCCAAAAGAATCACAATCACTAAGGCTGGAAAAGCCCTGTTAGATCATCAAGTCCAGCCACTAACCCTGTTCACCACTGTTCCCAGGTGCCACATCCACACACCTTTTGTACACTTCTCACCCACACTCCACCACTTCCCTGGGCAGCCTGTTCCAGTGCCTGGCCAAATTTTTCCCCAATATCCAACCTGAACTTCACCTGGCACAGCTTGAGGCCATTTCCTCTGGTCCTGTCCCTTGACACCTGGGAGAAGAGACCAACCCTTGCCTAACTCTATCCTCCCATGAAGGAGCTGTGGAGAGGAACAAGGTCACCCCTGAGCCTCCTTTCCTTCAGGCTGAGCCCCCCACAGATCCCTCAGCTTCTCCCTATCAGATTTATGGTCGTGTTCTGCAGATCATAGCAGAGTGAAAGAAAGGACTGCATGGAGACCTTCTTCTTGTTCCTTTTTTATACTACATTTCTGTCAAACAGTAATATCTCACTTCCAGTTGTACACTGGAACAACCTTTATGAATATATACTGAGAATAAACCACCACCATACATCAGTTTTCAAAAGGCCACGGGCATTGCTCCCAGAAGTGGTAAAACTGCCTCATCCCCCAATTTACAGACACAGATTGTCAGAGCACACACCAAGAACTGCTGCCAATCTAGCACTAACCTCTACTGAAAGCACGATTTCTTTTAAAATTAAGGGGCCAAATGCTGTATTTCACTACAACCCATGCAGTGCAGAGCAGAAAAAGCAAAATGCACTATAGAAAACTTCAAGTCGATGTTGTCTTTCCAGTGAGCATTTTTCTTCACATTAAAAATAATCAGAAAAGAGTTAAGTAACTGAAGTGACTTAAATCTAGCTTACAAACCCAAACCCGAGTGATAAAGAACGACCACAAGCAGAACACAGGAATGCTGTATCACATCAGCAGATACTGATATACCTAAAGTAAAGCATGTAAAGCAGAGTTGCAGATGGAACACCCAGGGAAGCAGGCAGGGAAATTCTTCCAATGTAAACCTTCTCATTGGAAATACTTGAGATGCTTGTCTAAGCTAAGCAAAAAAATTTGTCTTATGACAGTATTTAACATATTCTGAGCATTCTAGTTTTAAGTTACTACAAGAATTTTTTTTGATAACCTTCAAAAACTTTACCTTAAAGTAAAACTGGTATTTAAAGTGCAAGCTCTGAGACTGGTATAAACAGCCACAGGATTTACGTTCAAACTGCCAACACTTAAACACAGGTTCCCTGATTTAAGCTGGGGTACAGCTAATGGTGATTTCTTCACTGTTGGAGTACAAGGACAGTGTTGGGAAACGTTCCTTCAAACCAGTACACCCCAACACCTTTACAGGCTCGACCTCAACCTTGGCCTTTGCAGATCAATGCACATGAGTTGTGTTCAACTCTGGCAATTTACACAGAGGACACCCTCTGTGTACTGTGCTCACCTGAGGTCTTACAGATGAGCACCTCAGTGGGAAATCTGAATTTCATAAATTTATCATAGTCACGGTTTTTCTTATTCTGTATTCTCTAGATTCTGTTCAAAACAATCTGGAGCATGGATGCACTTCCTCAACCTTTGCTGTTCTCAAGCACACTGCACTAAAAAAAGAGGGTGGAGAAACCAGAGATTGCCTGAGGAGTCAAGAGGAGTCAAGAGGAGTCCTCTTCTCCTTGCTGTGTTGTCACATTTCTGCTTCGGACCACCATCTGCTCAGGGACATCTACAGTGGATTCCTAAAAGGTCTGTGGATTTCTTCAAGAAATGCAGCTGATTTCACAGCTCTTGACACATGAGAAGGTAAGGAAAATTTAGCTCTCAGCAACACTTTCACAGTGTGCTGGTAGCACCTCTTGCCAAAAATAAAACTGGTTAAAAATACGTGTCAGGTAAAAACTCCCCTCTGAACTTTCCAAACTCAAAAGGTTCTGTTATTTACATTATTTTAGAGAACATACAGAATTGAGGGGGGCCTAAAAGCAGTAAGTCATAAAATTTGATGTTAATATCAAACATCTTAGATACTAATTTTTATGCAGAGAGCAGTATGGGGCAGGAGAGTCACTATGTGTGACCCACAATGGTGTCCACATGGAAATGGTGTCAAAATTCATCTCAAGAAAACAAGAGGCCCCTGCAACTACTCAAACAAGGCAAAACCTGACAAGTGTTTACAGTTCAAAGAGCTTCTTGTATCAATATTATTTATAAACAACAATTACTATGAAGAAATGAAAATTATTTAGCACTTAGTTTATCACAAGTTTTTACTTGCAGTTGATGACAAGTGAGAGAAGGTGCCACTGTGGAAAACATAGGACTATCCCAGAAAGCACTTTTCCTTCTGGCGTGCAGAAAGCACAACTTTAAACCAAATTTTTCCTTGTTTCCTTAAGAGATTAATTAAGTCTCTACAACCTCTTCAAGAGCCACAGTTGTAAACAGGCAGCAGTATCTTTACAAGGAGTGAGAGCTTCTTTTAAATCAAGTGGCTGGCTCAGCAGCCCACACTGTAAATCATAAGTGCAGGAAGTCTCTGCTCTTTGACAGCAGCCCTTCTCACAAACACCATTTTAGATTTGCAATTACAGACATGAAAATGTGTTTCCCCTTGTAGCTGCACTGAGGGAGGCAACCATACAGCTCCAACTTGCCCCAGCTTTTCTGGCATTGCCTGGATTTTCTGCCTATACGTAGAGACTGAAATGTTACAGTTCGTGACTTATACATTTTCATTAAGGACCTTTGCCTATTACAGCAAAACTGTATTACAAGAGCTGCAGAAAAGACTAGCACACCCTGAACGGGGCACTGAGAGGCTCATCACCCGTTCACTGATGAAGATAAAGTAACAACTCAGGGCTGGGGACATTCACAAACCACAAGCTTAACACCTCAGGAGTGGAGAGCACAGCCCCAGGGCTATCAGTCAGCTGCCAGCCTCGCACAGACCCTCACACCAAAGCCTGGGGGGAGGAGAGGTTTTGGGTGTGTGATGAAAAAGCCTCTGGTCAGGAGCAGACCAGCTCAGCTGAGGGGCCCCTTTGCCTGGGAAAGGCTGCACCCACGTGAAGGGCAGAGGGATGTCATGGCCCATCAAAGACCCCCCAAAGGGGTCCCCAGACCCTGCCCCAGAGCACTGCAACGTGATGCAGCAGATCCACAGTGTCACAAGGGATGGTGTCAAACTGGCCCCTGCAAGGGAGGCACGTGGGCATTCCCACCTGCCCAAAATGTGTATTTATCCACTGCATTCTGTACTTTCCAGTGCAGCCACGGGGGCAGCAGGGCACCCTCACCAGCAAAGAGACATCACTGGGACCCTCGGATGGGTGATATGCTTCACTCTCTCCCTGTGCCCCCATGCTTCATGTACACTTCTTTCTCTATTTCTTTCTCTTTGCCTCTTTTACTTTAAATAGAATGTATCAAATTTTTGGCACCAACATCTAGCCTCATTTGGTTTTAATCACGTATTTTGGGTATATTTTGAACCTTCCAAGTTCTTTCTGTTTTATACACAGAGACTTTGTTTTCTTTGCTCTTCTGGGTTTAAACCAGATGATAACATATGTGAGCCTAGTTGGAGAGGTTCTATAATGGTACGCCTTGGATAGCCATTTCTCACCACCTCCCCTCAGGTATTTTACCTAAGTGCCACACAGCCACCATGCAACAAAGTGGCCACTTCAAGTCACTTCAGCCACTGTCACTGGGTTAAGAACTGGTGAGGAGAAATACTCTCTTCTGGGGAAAAAAGAGGAAGACTGAGTTACAAATGTCCATTTGGATTTCCCACTCTGAATAAGCACAGAACAAGGCCAGTGAATGGGCATGTGATGTTCTTTCACACAAAACTTTACCAGAAAAATACTTTCTCTTCTTTAAAGTAGGAGAGCACCAATGACTTCCCTTTTACCACCTCAAACTAGAAAGTTTTTCTCAGTTCCTAGAGCTTTTCTACCAGTGAAACCATGTGAAAAGGAATTTTGCGCTTCTCAGCAGAACATTAGCCATTATCTGGAATGTTTAATGAGAAAATCAGTAATTGTTTGAAACCAAAAATATGGACAGAAAAACATATCAAAGGGAGAATGACAAAAATCAACATCGTGAAGTACCATGGCACCAGGTCAGGATACATTTAGAACAAATGCATATATGTGAATGTTAACTCTGGTCAGACACTACCCTAACACCTAACTGCAGAGCCACCAAGTTCTAACACACCGGGACGATGCTGTTTTAATGCTTCCAGCCCAAGTGGGAATACACTCATGGCCCTCCCACATTTCTCACAACTCTTCTTGGATGTTCCTACCAGGTCTAGGAGGGTGCTGGGCAGCACACTTCAGCAAAGCACTCAAAGGCTAGAAAGAGCAACTGGGATTATACAGATAATCCACACAGATGAGGCAGTTCAGATACAAGTGGTTTGTGCAATCCCATACCCCAAATTTATCCACATCTTTCCCAGGCTGTGACTGTGAACCTTTGGGAAAGCTCAGTGGAAATTCCCAGGTCTGAGGCATACTGGAGGACTGATTGCTGGACACTACGGAGCAAGGCATTCTTTCAAATATAAATGGACAAAACACGTCAGGGCAATGTTAAAAAAAAAAAAAA
>VZTN01011114.1:44613-92430 GCA_013400515.1 Erpornis zantholeuca
AAAAAAAAAAAGAAGATGAAAATTTGGGCCTCCTTACCCGTCATACAGTCTTTGTTCTGTGTCAAGGGGTTCTATTTGCTTCCTTCACTGGCACAAACAAAATTATTCCCATTAGCCCCAAGGAGAGGTGACAGCTAGCTACGGAAGCGAGAGATGGATTCTGTTCTGCATCACACAAAATCAACAAAAGAGTCAAATGTGTTCTAGCTTAACAACTGGCTTTTGTTATATATTTGCAATGACAATGTGATAAAAGAATATGGCATGAATCCCAAGTCAGTTGGTTGGGAGAAGCCCCTGGCATGAAACTGGGGAATTTATTTGGTGAATTTTACTGAAAATATTATAAAAGAAGCTGAAATTACATTTTTGTAGAATTACCTTTTCCCAGCTGCCTGTCCTAGCTTCTGAAAGGACCTGTTCATTTATGTTAGGGGTATTTAAGCTAAAGTAAAATGTTTTCCTTCAGCAGAGATGCTGATTACTAGAGACAAGACTAAAGGAACAAAGCCATTATATAACTTTCCTTCTCTATTTTTCCTTTGGCATATGCAGTTCACAAGAATAGTTCCAACTTAAGATCCTTAATAAAATCTGAATCAGGCTAATGGTGACTTGAGAAAACACAAGAGCTGTTTTTAATTAAAACATATTTAACATACATATCATTAAAAAATAACTTAAGTAACATTAGCTGAAAAACTTGGCATTTCTCATTTACTTTGCAAGAGCACAAAGGCTGCAAACATGTAGACTCATTTAAAAAAATTTTGATGTTGTAACTCTCTCATACTTCCGATGCTTGTTAAAGGATACTACTGCTGAATTTTTTTGTCCATTTATGATTTTGAAAACAATCAATCTTTGTCAAAAAGGACAACAAAGGAATTGGATGAAATATAAATTAAAATACTGTTCTGGAAACAAAATATTTAATTGCTATAAAATACTTAAACTATAATTAAAATTCTAGAGATAAAAACTAGAAGTGCCCGTCAATGAGGATTTTTTTAACAGGGACACTTTCCAACATACAAAATAATAAAAATCTAAACTATGCATGGAAAATGTAGGTATCTTTGATATCATGGATTGGTTTGGGTTGGAAGGGACTTTAAAGTTTGTCCTGTTCCAACCCCCTGCCATGGGCAAGGACACTTTCACTAGACCAGGTTGCTCCAAGCCCCATCCAACCTGACTTTGAACATTTCCAACAATGGGGCAAGGATGTATACCACCAGAGGAAGCTATCTGTTTTCCTAATGCTATACTACTTTAGGGAAAAGAAATCTAAAACATTCCTCTGCTATTCCCCAGTGATAGAAATACAAAACAAAGCTGTCATGACTTGATGTGGCTGGAATGATACACAATGACTACACCTTGCTTCTGAAGCCAGCAAAAGATCTGACACCAACTGCAGGTGAAGAATCAGAGCTTTATCACAGCGGTGACAGTCACCCTCACACTATGTCTAAGCAGTGAGATAAACCCATCAATTCCCTGCACATTCATTGTGGGTACCATGCACCCCTCCTTGTAGGAATCACAGGATGGTTTTGTGTTGGAAGGGACCTTAAAGATTATCTTATTCCACCCCTCTTCCACTATCCCAGGTTGCTCCGAGCCCCACTCAATCTTGACCTTGAACACTTCTAGGGATAGGACTACCACAGCTTCTCTGGGCAACGTGTGCCAGGGCCTCACCTCTTCCTCACAGGGAAGAATTTCTTTCCAATATCTCATCTAACCCAGTCCTGCTTCAGCTTAAGGCCATTCCCCCTTGTCCTATGCCCTCCTTCAGCAGCAACACCGATAGCAACAAAACCAGTTGTTCAGCATCTCACCTGGCTATCTTGTCACTGCAGGACATGGTCAGCAGCCTCTCTCCTTGCAATACCCCATCCCATGTCTGGATAGTAGTAGTGGAGCGCACGGGGATGGTCCCTTCCCCGGACTCGATTTTTGTCCGTAGCTGTCCTCTGGCTTTGCGGTTTGGATGCCTATCCCCTTGGTCTGAGGGTCAAAAACACTGAGAATCAGCTGAGGAACATTCTCAAAGGGTTTTACATTAGAATCACAATAAGAAAGACTGATTTGAGGTATTTGCCTGCAGTTACTGCTGGCTTGCATCACAGTTCCACTTGCTCTTGGTAATTTAGCTACAGCGTCAGACACCTCTCACAAATACTGCCTTCCAAAACAGACTTGCAGTTAAACCAAGCTTTCAGCAAAGGAGAAGTAGGAAGCAGGCAACTCTTGAGCTCTGTTCTGTGTTTTACAGAGTTAAAAGGAAGTTAATGGGCAGACTGTGGAAAGGGCAGGCAGAGAACTGCTGTTAAAGAATGGAAACAAGGAAAGGAGGTGGTTAGTTCTGTAGGAATACTTGCTGACTCACTGGCTTATCTCAGTTAGCATCAGCCTCTTCAAGACCACAGGGCTCATTCACTCTATACTGAACTTCTATCACAGAGGACGAACAGCTCAGATTTTTTTGGAAGAAATCTTTGTCTAACACACCGCTATGCTAAAAGGAAAGAAGACACCTAAATTTTAACCATGCTGCTTGTACATGCCCCAAGAATAAGCTCTCTTGGGTGGAAGAGGACTGCTGTCATACCCTCTTGTGCTGCTTCATGGGGTGAGAAAATCCGAGCATCACCACAAGGAGACGTGCTGATATAGAGATGGAACTGCACATTCTCCTTCAGCTTAAACCCGCCTTGCTCCGATCTGATAAAAATGGATTTTTGCTGATCTTCTTTATTGCTAAAACAGAGAAGAAAGCTAGAGTCAAAACTGACATTAACATGGGAATAGGCATAAGCTGGACAGACTTAACAGGCATTAAAAACAAACGCAGGATGAATGACTATTCTATAATGTAAATCTAACAGTTATGACAATTAACAAAATTAAAGGACCATCAAGACAGGAGACAAAGAGCCTGTGGCAACCCCAGATGTCAAGAGCTTTCAGGCACTTAAATGAAACATCAGCAACCCTTAGCTCACTTCATATTATTTTGATTTATATGTTTACAGTTTACAAAATTATTGCCAATTATTTTCCCTGTCCTCCCCTCTCATGACTGACACCTCACTGAATAAATGTTTTGTTCAACTTTGCCCTGAGGGCAAAGGGCATGAGTTCTAAATTCAACATCCTAATTCAACAGGACAAGTGTTTTACAGTGAAGTAATGAAGACAGATGTTTTCCACAGACACCTTCTCAGCTCTATGGCATCAGCTCATCAGCTTTTTCCCTCCAGCTTACCTTAGGAAAAGCTCAAGTTGTGTGTACAGAAATTTCAGCAGACACCGTCGAGCTATAATTTCTGCATGGCAATCATTTAATGCAAGACCACGATCACTCATGTATTCACCATTGATGCATTTTGTTCCTGTAGAAACACTTATTACCAGGGCATCTTTCACATCCGTACCTGCAAAACAAAATTTCAGGAAGGAGATGCAATTAACATCACAAATAATGCACTGAGTGATCTTCTTGCAGAAACCAAACAAGGCTCTTTTTTTGGTTGTTTGCTTCTTTTAAAAACATAATGGCTATTTCTTCTGATAATTTATTTAAAACAAAAGCTTCACTCAGCCATACCTCCCTGCACCAACACTGTCTGTGGTTCTTATGGGAACTACTCTCTTCATGTTGAAGTTCAGACAAGTTAAAAATTGAAAACATGCAAAGTGCTGCTTCAAGAAGAATTATTAAAGCCGGAGATCCAAAGTGCTTTTTTTCCTGAGGTTCAGGCAGCCAGCAACTTTCAGCATGTACCTTCTGGCCACCTATGCAGATACTCACAGCCATTTTAGAAATCTGAAAGGCACTGGTTTATTAAAGCAACAACATGTTATGGAAGGGTATTGAATCAACAACAGGAAAGGTAAGACTAGGGAAAAAAGAAATGTAAATACTTAAATCACTGTAAAGACTACCAGTATAATGTGTAGTTCTTGGTATTAAACCATCCCATGCAATAGACTTTTAAGTATGTTGGGTGAGTGTTTTCTATACAAAGAACTGCCTTTATCAACTCAAAAAATGCAGGTGAATGAAGGTCTAAGAAAGACAGATCAAAATGCCACTTACCAAAACACTCAGGTAAAAAAAGCCTAACAAGTTAAAATGAACCTGAGCCCAGCTGGGCCCTCATGCCCACAGGGCTGGAGAAGCAACAAGCTGCAAGACGAGGCTATGCAATGGGGTCATCTAGTTCCAGGCATTCCACAGACATTCATGGCAAGATATTTTCTAACTCTGTGTAAAGCTATTTCTTCAGTTAATCAAAACATATTCACATGTTATTTAAGTCTTAATTCTTTGGCACGTGACTCTTACGGGAATTGCACATACAGGGCTGTAAATAGCACAAAAACTTGTTAAATCTCACAAAATAAAATAAACAAAACTACAGCATGTTCCTCATGTATTTGGGGATAAAGGAGTGTTATTACCAGAAGGAGGTCTGGGCTGTTGTTCAGCAGTGCTTGAGGAGCATTAAGGCTTCCCAAACCTGCCAAGGGTCTGGGTGAGTGGGAGGGCAAGAGACCAGCAGGGGACATGGCTGGGACAGCCTCAAAATGAACATTCCACCAAGGGTTCACATGGATTGAAGACCAAGATAAACCTTAATGTGAGGAAAACTCAGCAACAGCATGGTCATAGACTGGGATTTAGGGCAGAACTTCAGTGTTTTGGGTGATTTGGACAAGCAGAGATCTCATGTCAGCACCCGGAGAACCATGACAGCACTGCTGACATGTACACACTGCCATCTGCCAAAACATAAACTGCTTTCTTCAGGTATTTTTACTAAAATGACTGACATAGAGCACTAAGAATAAGACGTGCCCAAATCAGGAATACCATCCGCATGGCCAATGGGAGATTTTATTTATTTTCCCAAAGTTTCATTATTAACTTTACAACCTACATTTTTTGAGCTACTCAGATGTCTCCATCAGGCAGAGGACAGGAATTCTGTAGAAACAGAAGTATTTGCAGGTCTAATTTTCCTGTAAGTACCTGAGCTTTAATTACTATATTTAGTCCACATTCAAGATTAAACAGTAAAAATATATTTCAATACTTGTTGACTGAAAAAAGTTAGTTTACTAGATGCAAACACTGCTCTCATAGTCAAGCATTCAAAATTTTTTTTTTTTTACTTTACCTGTTGTCATGACAATTCCAGCAAGGACTTTTCGACGTGCATGTGGGGATGTGAAATTTTCTGTCAAATCACTGAATTTATCTACAACCAAGCGTGCAACAGCATCAGCTAAGACCTGTAAGACCACATTAAGAAATGCACATTAATTTTTTTTTTTTAATTTAAAAATTACAGGAGCATTAAGTTGTAAAGATTTACACTTTTATGTGATTGGACAAAGCAAATGAAGTGAGTTTTTATTGTTCACTTAAAAAATTGACATTGAGGCATCACTTGCAAGTGGAAGTAGAGGTATGAGAGCTCCGTGTCTACTAAAACAAGGTCAGACAGCCCTAAGCCAAGCATCGAAGCATCTAATGCTCCTGATCCTGATGAATGTTTGAGGCTTGGGAGAACAACTGGATAGACAGATTAAGTCTATACTCTCATGCTCAAACCTCAAAACACATCATTTCAGTATCCTCAACATTGAACCTGACAAAAAGATTGAAGTAAAAATCCACGCCCCTCAAACGAACCTTTAATAACAATCTAATTCCTTAACTATTATATAAATAAGGGCAGCTTTGTTTTCAACACTAGTTTAACACTTCCTATGTCTTATTTTTACAAGACCTATGCAAAGTTAGGAATAGAAGATATCTATAACCCCAAATAAGCTATCTCAAAATTAGGAAAGATTTCTGTCTTTCAGGAAAACTTGAACAGTCAGTTTAAGTCAGGCTGTAAGTGGGGTTAACTTCCAAAAGGAAGGAAAACCTCAAAATACCAGTCCTGCTCCTGTTGACAGACAACCCAGTTCAGCACTGCAGCTAATCTCACCTGCTGTTTTCAAGGCAGCTGGAACTGTAACTGCCAGAAAAGATGAGTCAAGACCAAATACTTGAATTTTCACCTGAAAAGAAACTGAAGCCAAGGCAAACATGTGTTGACAACCAGCAGTATCTGAGATGTTCTAGGTGTGCACACCTGGCCCACAGCTTCACACACAACAAAGACACAGGTACTGTGTCACACCCACCAGTGCCATACAGATGTTGAATGAGGCACTGGAACAGAGGAACTGTGGCTGCCCCATCCCTGGAAGTGTTCCAGGCCAAGCTGTACAGAGCTGGGAGCTACCTGGTCTAGTGGAAGGTGAACCTGCCCATGGCAGGGGATGGGACTAGATGAGCTTTAAGGTCCATTCCAACTCAAACCATTCTATGATACAGATGTGTTAGATGCCCAAGGGAAAAAGGGGAAAGAAAAAGAATTGAAAAAAAGAAAAGAAAAAGGTTTGAGGACCACCAGCCCCATTCACCCCTATTTCCTTAACAAGGCTTACAAAAACCAACAGCCTAGACATGATGTGAATGTGTTCTCAATGTTAACTTCCTTTTGGAAAACGTTTAGCAACCAAGGAAGAAATAACAAGGAAGAAATAAAGCTTGGGTGTCATGATTACAGAGCTCGGCAGCTCTCACCAGAGCCTGACAGAAAACAGTGACCAGCAGTGAGATCCCAACTGCATCCATGTTTTGCAATCACTCAACTTGTGGAATCAGAAGACTCCTGACATTGCAAACACCAATTTTGTTGATACATTTGAATGGACTGCAACTGAGAAACTCCATATATTTTTCAGGAACACAATTTGGCTCAGAGGCTATGAACATGTCTGGTCAGGCATTGATTTTCAAACACGGTCTTTTTGTTGCTAGATCCAAAATTGGCTTACAGTCCATGTTCTGCCAGCACAACCTCACAGCACTAAATCTGCATTTCATTGTCCTGGTACTTACCTAATGCAGAAAGCTGAACTTTAAGGTAAATACACAAAAGAAAAAGCAAATAATTAAGTGGTTTTGAATCGCCATGATCTTAGGAATGAAAATTTAATATACAAAAGGCTTAATTCATTAAGCTCCCTGCAGCCATGCAGGCAGATCACTGTATAGCCAAGGCACAGTCTCCATTCCAATGTTTTATGCCTAGCCTCACAGCATAGTTATGGATATTGCTTCCCAGTTGCAAATTATATGTTCTCATTTCTGTAATCCATGTATTTTATGCTCTACCCTACACTGTGATGTGCTGAACAGCACATGGTAAAATCATACTGAATGGTAAAATCATGTTGAATGACATTGTGACGGAATATAGATACTACAGAAACAAACTATTCCAGACAGGGATGGACCTGATCCACAAAGAGAGTATATGCTTCACGTCACTTCCAACCCAAACTATGCTATGATTCTATGCTTAAGAGGGGCTTCAAACCTCCTAGAAAAGGCTTGGCATCCAGGGAATAAAACAATGTGATTAACCTTAAAAAAAAAAAAGAAAAAAGAAAAAAACGGAGTGGTGACTGATACCTGGGGAGTCTTCCCCAGTACTGGGAACTGAAACTGCAAGGTATTTCCAGGAAGAAATCCATGGCCACCTTGCCTGCTAATGCCACTGACAAAAGGCTCCCTGAACAGCAGCTGGGTAGGAAGCCTGCATACAGGCTGGATCCATTAACTTTTTCCAAAAGGATCCTTTTTTCACATAACAAGCAAAGCAGGAAACTGTGGTGTTGGTATACAAACAAGCATGCAGTGAGTTTCTCCAGGAAGATGGAATCAGGCACAACAGAACAGGATGGAGCTGCATCTCACAGAGCCTGGAACTACGCTGTTGGCAAGGAATCCTAAAAATGCTTGGATGAACTTGGGGAGTGTCTACTGGGGAGGACTCATAAGAAGGAATAAGCAGAACTCAAGTGAAACAAAATGAGCCTTGGAGATGCAAACAATCCAGGATGAAGTGGAGAGGAGGAAAAAAAAATCACTGCCAGAAAACAGGCAGATATATTACAGATTTATTATTTCTATTTGACACACAAATTATGTGACAACAGCTGGGCAGTGAAGAACGAACACTGTTAAATCCCTACAGATGTAGTCAGTAAGATTTTGGTCTTTTTAGAAGAATTATCCCTCTCTCCCAGGCAGTCTGTTACATTGACATAGGTAAGAGCATGGAAGAGAAGGGAATAAGGTAGTGCTGGGAACAAGACTTATTGGCCAGAAATTATGTCCTTGCTGTCCCCATCTCAAAACCAAGGACCTGAATCTGCTTCCACAACAAGTCCAGGCCGCTGACTGGCCTGAGTAGGGATCTTTCACATCTCATTCTGACTCTACCTCCCTTCATATAAACATTAATTGGAACAGAAATTGAACTCATGTCTCACCTTCCCTGTGAATGCTCTAGCATCTGACACACAGTTTCTCTACCCCCATGCCTGCATTAAATTATTATTCCAAGTTGAGTAATTCAAAAAAGGAAAGACCTAAAATAGCTGACAGTTGGCTCAGTAAGACATGCAAGATCCAAGTTATTTTGGGTGTGTTGTTCCTTTCTCTGATGAAGTCACAGTGAATCCACTCCTTTTATACACACACAGACTGGTTTTGGTTAAATACAGATGCTGCAGCAATGTTGTAGCAGAACCACCCTGACCATTCACACTTGAAAATATTCTAGAGCTGATGAAGTTCAGGTCAATCTGAAGGAAGACATTGGCAGGCCATGGAGACCACCTAAGATGAATGCTGGTGACCCCTTGTACAGTGGGAAAGGCAGCACAATAGCTCACAGCTCTCACAGGAGCTGACCCACGACATCTCAGTCCTTTGTGCTCTCCTTGAATCTCCAGGGATCCTTCTGAAGCAGAAATGTTCTCCCTTGGTTTGTTCAGTTTTTTTTCCTTTTCTTCACAGTTTACAGCTTATGTGAACTTCCCACTGCAGGTAAAATCAAGGTCAGCCAGATCCTCCCCTTTAACAGTGACCAGCACACACAATTCAGAGAAGTTCCCTATATTGATTTAAAGAAACTTCTGCCTGGTTGTAGAGTCTCTCACTGTTTATGCTGATCTTTTAAATTTCTTCCAATTCCACAGCAATTATTCCAGCATATAATTCATTATATTCCCATAAATATATTCAATATTATCTTTTTCACAGGTTTGAATCCATTGCATTCTTATTCTCCTGTATACACTAAGCAATCCATTGCAATGAACTGCCTAGAACTCCTCAGTACCTCTCCAGAAGCAGCTTTCCCAGATCTCCAATTATGTTCATAATTATTTGCGTATCTTTTCTATATTTGAATGATTTTTTATAGCTCCCCTGGCCCCAGGTTGAACCAAGACTAAAAAAGCACTTCAAGTACAAGTAGCTGTTCAGTACTGGTTCTCATCCCATTTCTCCTACTTAACGTTTTGTTTCAATGTCTATCCACAACAACAGAAAGGATTAATTGTATTAGGTGAATGATTAAAAATACTCTCTCGATGTTTTTCAAACTGATCTCATTTTCAGTCACACTGCTCATTTGTGTAGCTCAACTTGCTTTCTCTCACAACAGTCTAACTTTCTATTCTAAATAACTGTATTTAAGCTTCAGTGTGTACAATTTCAATTTCCACCTCTCTACACACCTTGACTAATCAGTTATCTTGCTGAGTAAACAGTTTGAGGAAATAACATTAGGAAAACCTCCCTATCAGCTTTCTAACAGAAGCCTGAAGAGGTGATACCTCCAACCAGCAGGATCCCACTGTCTGATGGAAAACTTTTCCCTGAGTGACAGCAGCATCCTGGACTGCTGAAGGTTTGAGACATAAATGGAAGCATATGTTTGAAGCATTTACTGGAGAACCAAGATGCTCCAAGAGCTAGAGCCCCTCTGCTCTGGAGACGGGCTGAGAGAGCTGGGGTGTTCACCTGGAGGAGAGAAGGACCCAGGGAGATCTTAGAGGCCCTCCCAGTGCCTGAAGGGGCTCCAAGAAAGCTGGAGAGGGACTTCAGACAAGGGCCTGGAGTGAAGGAGAAGGGCGAATGGCTTCCTACTAACAAAGAGCAGCATTAGATGGGATATTGGGAAGAAATTCTTCCCTGTGAGGGTGGCTCATGTGGCCATGGCACTGAGAAGCTGTGATTGCCCCATCCCTGGAAGTGCTCAAGGGCAGGTTGGACAGGGCTTGGAGCAACCTGGTCTAGAAGAAGGTGTCTGTGACCATGGCAGGAGGTGGGAATGAGATAATCTTTAAGGTTTCTTCCAACCCAAACCATTCTGTGATTCTATGATTTTTTGATCAGTTCACAATGCAGAGCTAACCATAAAAATATTTTCTTTGTTTTGGAGAGGCAAATCCCACTAAGGCATGTGTGACAACCTGTTCAATCCCAACACACCCACTGCCAAGGTGATAAATGCACACCTGCTGAGTTTTTCAGTGGGACATTTTTACCCACTCTGAGGCACACGTTGAGTGTGTTCCTGAGTTTGACTCACTTTCCCAGCACAGAGTTGTTCCTCACTGCAGGGAGCCTTCCTTCATCCCTGACAACAGGCCAAGCTGTGAGCAAGCAGACAAGCCTGAACTGAAGAACTGAGCCACAGGATCAGCACCACTATAACCTCCTGTACAGACCATAAGGTTATTCTCACACCCATTTTACAAAGATCAGTTTTTGATTGCAGAAACCCTTCTGTGTCATTTGAGACTTTGCACATGTGTTTCTGCATTTAACTCTCATGGGGCACCTGGAGGTCTCAGGAGATCTGGTGGGGTCACAGATAGACATTTCAGCCATGCTCACAATCACCACTGTCACAGGAATCATCTCTAAACTCCATTCTTCTCACGATGAATGAGCTACAGGCAGGTTTAGACCTGCCACCCAGGCAGTCAATTCCAACTGGAACAACCACACTGTACATCTTTTAATTCCCCTAAGCATTTGGTATTTGAATTTTTCCTCTCCTTGCACATTTCTAGGTTTCATTTTTTCCAACCCAAACAACATTTTATTTGGTCCACAGGTTATATCAAATTCTATCCTTGTTTAGATCGTTCCTACACTCTCCAGTTTTTGTGATTTCACCCACTTTAGGATTATCTCTGAATTTAACAGTCCTTTACACAGTACACACTGTCTAAAAAATTAAACAACTCACAGACCTTAAAAAAAGAGATAAATAAAGCAGGACCTGAAAACACCACAAATACTTAAATCATTAAATACATACCAGACCAAAATCACTAATATGTAAAAGACCTAATGTAATTCCAATAACAGCTAATTACAATTCAAAGCAAAGCAACCCAGTAAAGTGCTTGATGACATCCTGATGACAAGCTGATCAAAAGCTCCTGAATAAAAAAATTACTTGAAATTGGATCTAAATGAGGCAGCACCCATGTAAGATCTTTCCCAGCTCAGCTTGGGTTTTTCACACTTCCCTCTTCCAGTTCCAATTTTCACCATTTTACTGATGCAAGAACTAATAACACATGAATTACTGGCAGTGAAATTTTTTGGTGTCTGGGGTCAAATCTACTTTTAAAAGCAGAGAATGCAGTCCGAAATCACTGAATCTAATGCAGAAATTGTAATTACCCAAAACAGCATGATCCTGGATTTGAAAATGAATGAAACATTTATTGGTAACACAATAATTGTGCAACATTAAAATTAAACTGATGCCTTAGGTTTTAGGTTTTAACTTTTACATTTTTCAAATTCTGTACTGCTAGTTAAATAGTTAAATAACTGTAGCCTGTTAAATGCTGTTCTCTTAAGCTGTTCTCTGTGCGAAGATAGACATAACAAAACCTCTAACTTGCCCTCCAAGGACATCCCGAGGCAAGAACTGTAAACCATCATCTTGGGAAGAGGGGGGCAGGCTGGGGGAAATCACATCATTGGCTGGGTTCTGGTTGGTGAATTGATATTGCTATAAAAGTGTGAAGCACTCGTGACCGGGGCCCATTTTGGGATCCACTGAGGCAGGACCTGTGGACCCCGAAGTCTGCGCCTGAAAGCCTTTCAAATAAATACCACCTTTATTCCTTTATTCCTGTCTGGTCTCTGTTTCTAGGTAGCCAATTTAAGGCATCAAAACCATATCAGAAGTTCTAAAATGTGCGTATTGTCCATGTATTTTGTGAAAACAACAAACTTAAAATAGTCACAACATCTACTTATACTCTTTGATCCCACATTATCAAATCAGAACAGTACGTTAGACTTTTAATGAAATCTAGAACAATGGTTTTGAGATAAAAAGGGTCAAAGCCTTGAAATTCTCAAACGGAAAGTTGCAAAAGATTTCACAGGCAAATATTTTAATTTAGATGGGCATATAATATCATTAAAAAGACCCAAGAGATGCAGTAGAAAGACAGTCAAACAATTATTAATGTAGTTTGACTGGGAAGAAATATAAACAAGAAAAGAGGGGAGAATTTTTCTGCATTAAAAACAATTTAAAATTACTCTATTCTAGTAACTAAATTTCTGGTCTGTGTCCAGTATGTTTGATACTTTCCCTAGTTCATTAGCTAATTGATTTAAATTATTTCTCAGCCAGATTTACTTGCCTAAATAACTTCTATATGCATATTAATTCATTTGCCTAGAGCACAACCCTTCAGATGGCAGTCATGTAGCCACAAATCTTGGATACATGCACATGGAATGTGTTTACATCCTGGAAATCAGTGGCAATTGCATCAGCTTCACTTAATCTGACCTTGACTTCCAACAATTTTTGTTTGCAGGAGAGAATAATTTTCTTCTCTGCTAAAAACTGTTGTATCAAATAATAACTTCACTTAAAGCAGTAATTCTCACTTGAACTCCATCTAAGTCTTGCTGCCTGAGATGAGCAAGACGTGATTCAATCTTTCCCCAGCACAAACCATAATTCAAGCTGGCACTGGTGCTCTCTTATGCAACATCATCAAGGCTGAAAACATCAGAAACAAAGCCTCTTCTCCACGCAAGAGAATACACATTGTCAGAAGCTATAATGATAAATCACCTAATACATATATACATACACACATATATATATTGTATTTTTATATATATATATATACACACACACACCCCCCAAAATGTCTACAGAAGCTGAAATGCTGTTCAGACTGATACAATGCACATGACTTGACTCCTCTTGGTCATTACCCAAAGCCATCCACAACACCAGAAGGGTTTCTCACCTGTGGCAAGTGTAACTGGAGCCCCTCGCTGGGAATGGGCTGGCGAGAGGGAGTCTGGTCCAGCTGCATGTTAAACAGGGATGCCAGGGCTGACTGAGCAGCCCGAGCTTTTGCCAGTTTTTTATTCCTTCCTGAGCCTTCGAAAGTCTGACCGTCCACCGCCACAGCCATGACAAAGTTTTTGGCGTGGCTCTCTCCACTCTCTGAGAGGAACTCGTACTTCAGCCCTGGGCGCAGCTCATTGAGGATCATGACAGGGTTCTTCCCACTAGCTGTGGGGTAGGGTGAGGGTGGGGGGAGAGGCGACTGGGAAAGGCTGCTGGCTACGGCAGATGATGGCAATCCGTAGTCCCCGCTGGAGCCAAAGGACCCGTCCCCATTGGACCCCAGATAAAAGGAAGAGTCAGAAGGGACTGGTGTCTCAAACCCGTTGAAAAGGGTGTCAGGGAAATCTGCTTGGTCAGATGTGAAGTCTGTGTTGACCGACAGAGTCCTGCCCATGGCCAGGTGGGCTTCCGAGGCATTTGGGAACTGGACGAAGGAGCGCAGAGCCTTTTCGGCAGCATGAAGCTTGGCCTTCTTTTTTGTCGGGCCAGACCCCTCAAACACCTGCCCATTGACTTCCACTGCCATCACAAACATGGGGGCATGGACTGGCCCCGTCTGGGAGAGGAGTTTGTATTGTAAACCAGGTTTAATCTCATTAAGCTGCATCAGGGCGTTCTTTGGCAGAACAGGGCCAGGCGTTTTCTTCCTCTTCTTGGGGCGAAATTTGGAATGGCCATTGTTGCCCTCCTCCAAAGGTCTCTTCCTACTGCTGCTGCCACCGCCATTGGAGAGCAGGGTCCCCTCCCCAGGTCCCTGCCCGGCGCTGTCCTTGGGGGGAACGTTGTCCACATTGCGGTTTTCTTTAATGTCGGTGCTGCTCGAACCTGCGGTGCCCAGAAAGAGTAACTTACAATGCCTTCGGTGCAGGATCTTGTAAATGCAAAATTTATAGATTCCTTTATCTCTCTTTGTAACTGGTTAAGTGATGTGTGCTCACAGGTTAAATATTTTTGTAATACAACTGGAGATGATGATAATGTAACACAACCTCTCAATAACTCAAGAAATAACACACTCAGTCTTCAAACTACACACTTGATACAACTGCACAGCAAAAAACCACAAGTTTCTTTTTCATTTTAATTATGCTGGAACAAAACTTTTACTTGTAAGTTATATCTAGCCTCAAAAATGCTTTAAATCAGCAATATATATAGCAACACATGTCCACAAAACAACTACCACTAATAAAGTAAAAATGGATGCTTAAGACCACAACTCTGAGCCAGATACTTAGTTCTATTTTATTATCAGTTTACTCATGTTACTTTTTTCTCTCTGTGATTTTAGTTGCTTAAATTGAAAAACTTCATAAATAAAACCTTCATTCAGAGCCATGAAAAATTAGGCAGCTCTTTAGTCAGTACCATGACTGAAAGGTGTTTGAATGCTTTTGTTCCTGTTTAGTTATTCCATATTTTTCAAATTCAGTTCTTTTTTATACCTTTCCTAAACATTCATTTCACCTCACCCCAATTTTCTCAGGAACTACAGCTACCCACTGCACCAGCAGGGCCACAAGACTATATATTTCCACACAGCCTTCTGTTAAAAAAATCTTTTATTTGTCATTTACAAGAATAATTCCTAGTCAAGAAAACTGCTGTCATGGAGTTACAAACCCAGAAATCACTAGAGATTCCCTCTAAGGCTATGCAGAATAGAAGTGTGACAAAAGCTGCACACTCACAGTGATAATATTTTAATGGGAGGGCAGGAAAGACAATATAATATTAATATAGTTTTGTTTTCAAAAATGTAAGTTGGGATAATGATATGTCAGAGCTAAATTTAAGGAATTAAATTTGCTTTAAGTTCAAAAGACCTCATTTTCCCCCTGATAAAGAAACAAAGAAAATTAACTCTTTGTGCTTTCTATTGGCATTTGTGGATGAAAAGGCAATTTAAGAGGTAAGTATTTTTAACTTTCCTGTTCTAAAACTTCAATATATCTGTATTACAACTACACTGATCCAAGGTGGTAAACAGCCATTGAAATTAGAGCAAACCAAGGTGGAAGCTCTCTTTCACAGAGACAAATTCCAGTCACACTCTCAGTCTTCCCTAAGAATCCCCTACCATGCACACATCACTTCGCCCAAGTTACAAAGCTGATGGAATGGTTACTAAATTTTCATTTATAACATCCTCCAGCAAAAGCTCGATAGGTTACTCCTTTCGGTGCTCAAAGAGAAAAAAAAAAGAAGGGAAAAAAAGATCAAAAGAAAAAGCCGAAGTAGGAACACATTTTGTTAAATTACAGTAGCAAAATGAAGAATTGTACAGTACTGATCATGAAATTAAGTGAATTAAATTTGGCCAAGAATTGAAATTCTGAAGCATTTCATTGCTAGAAATCTGCTAGATTTAATCAAGTATCTCTTGTTCAGCCACAAACATATTGCCTGGAGAATGAAGGCTATAGGGCCTCAACTGTCAATACACAGTGTTCATGCATATATTCTTTATAAAAATATATATTTATGGTGGAGGAATCTAACGACAATGGAGGAAATTTTTAAATCTTTCCTTATAGTGAGTTTCTTACATCTCATCTAAAACATTTCTGGAACACTGTGGTTACTGGTGGCATCAGGTATTTATCAACCACCAAGACTTTCAGGCTAAACAGAAATCATTAACACCAATTAATGGTCTCTGGTTTCATTTCTTTTTATATGAAAACTATCAGTGCCTCTGGAAACCACAGAAAGAAAACAGGAGTTGAATAGACTCCAGCTGAACATAAAAAAGAAAAATTTTTGCATATAAGCATGGCAGCTGGAGGAACTCCTTCATCAGGCAGGGGAAACAATGTCCTGACAGAGAGGAAGGATTTGTAGGGAGCAGGAAATAAACTTGCATGCTTACCTTGTCTCATTAAGAGAGAAGGGAAGAAAACTACTCCTTGCCTGAGAGCTACTAGGCTGTGTTAGCTTTGGAGCATCTGCAGGGTGGAAGAAATTTGGAGAGAAAGGCACATAGGGAGCTGATTCTGAGTCAAACCAAGAGACCAGGAAAGGAGGTAACACTGTGGAGTTGATCCAAATCCAAGTGTGTGATGGAAAGTAAAGAGTTTCTGTGTAAACCAAAAGGACCTGTACTTGTTTCAACCCACAGAGTCACTGGACTGCAAGGAAAGGTCCCTCCTTCTCAGACCAAGGATGAAGGTTTGCTTTTGGTCCTTTTCCTCAGCCTGTCCTGCCAGCTGTGCTGAGGCCCTCTAACTACGTGAGGGCTTGGGAAGATCTCAGAGAGTAGTCAAAACATAACCTGTTCAAGTCAGAGATCTTGTCCATGTTCAGACATGGAATAACTCCTGCAGCCCAGTCTCCCTCTGACGCCTTTTCCAGGCATGCCACCCTTCCAGGGAAGTTAGGAATGGCCATCCTGGCTCTTCCTCACCTTGCCCAGTTCCCCACCTGTGACAGGGCCAACAACAGACCCCAGGAGAGGGTATCACACCAACATAAGGACACAGTGACCCTCCCCAGAGCAGCCTCACAGCTCCCGGGGGTCATGGCAGGGAGCCACATGTGGCTTTTTTTCCCCAAAAAAAGTTTTCTAATGGCTTTGAAAGACCCCATAAACCCAAGGCATCCATGATGTCCTGAGCAATGCACTTCACCACTTCATTACAAATGGCATGAAAACATCTCCCACTGCTTTATTTGATCCTTCACCTGCTAGTCTCAATCCATCTACTGGGTTTTATTTGCTGGGTTTTTAAGTTTGATGATTCTAATATTAAACACTCCATGTTGTGCATGATTTTAGAGAAATCGCTTGTATTTCCAGTCTTTAAATTTAATTATTCAGGGAATTAATGCTTTAAAGAGCCCTTTGAGGTCCATCACATCTGCTTTGTATTTAAGGCTTTAAAGCAGCATTAACACATATATAAACACTTGATGATTGAGATCTGTGGGCTGACTTTTAGCAGATCTTAGAGAAATCTGGCAACAAGCTTGAAAAAAGCAATTTCTTCCTAAGTGTCTTGAGTTGTAACACTTCTCCATTTCTAAAGGGAACATTTGCAGGTTCCCAGGAGAACTTTGTCAAAGAATGTAAATATGAGACATATGTTTTGATAAGGTATTTTCCTTGGCCAATGAAAAAGCTTTATCTTTGTTTTCATATATTGTGGGACACTATGCTGTTCACGGACAGACAATCTCTCTGAGCAGCTGCTTGCCAGAGAGAGAAAAAGCTTTCTTGTTTTTGCTTCTGCAATTTTGCACTTTGCTTGATATGCTTGCATGAAACAAAATGAAATAATAAATACAGCCTTCTGAATTTCAAAATCTACGATATGGAGTCATTTGTGGATCAGGCCCTAGCATTAGGGCTTCATTGTTCCCACAGAGATCCTGTTTTCTTAAACATTTATACAACCCATGATTTAAAAACTGGACACTTTCCATGATATTGGTGTATTTTCTAGTCATTAAAAATAGCTGGCAGCTTCAAATAGAGATTTGACTGATGTCTGTGGAAGCCACCTTAGTAAAAATGACAGCTGGCACCAACGACTTCAGCTGAAAGACAGTGCTGCCCCCAGATCTCATCTGAGCACTTACAAACCTAAGAACACTGGAAGCAGGAAAGAGGCATAGGGAATTTTTCATGCCAGGAAAGAAATAAAGTCTTCTGTCTGGACATGCTGGGTTTTTTTGGGTTTATTCCCTGTCGAAGTGTCTGCCATTAAGATACTTTATCCGTTGGGGACCTTCCATTATGTGCTTGCTGAGAGACAACACTCCCCTTTCCTCTGTCTGATCTGAAACACAATTAATTAAATTTAGATAACTCTTAGCTGAACCAAAAGATGGTCCTAGCTAGCCCTTATAGTGCTGCTCTCATTTAGTGGCCTGGGGAAATTCTTAGTCAGTCATTTTTTTCATTAAAAAACAAGCAGAAAAAACCACATGCTCTCTTCTGAGCATCTTTGAGAAAAAGGAGCAAACAGATCAAAGAGAAAGGTCAGGAGAGTCACATGCTGGTGGTCCCTAGTCTTCAGAGTGATGCAGACACACCAGCCATGCAAAGCAACAGGAAACAAATAAAAGCATTCTAAATAACCACATCTTTACCCAAATATCTTGTAACATATCTATGACCAATGAATAAAGAAGAAAAACATTAAAAATTGAAGTCTGAAACACTGTTTAGTCAGGGATATTAATTTATTAATGTAAGACATCATCACTGTCTTCTATTTCATCCGAACCAAAAAAAAAATCATCTTAATTCTGGCTTCTGCAGAGGAATTCTCATTATGCAACCACAGGCTACAAAGACTGCATAGCCCACCTTCCTTTCCTTTAAGGAACTTTCCCCAAATGCAGTTACATAAAACAATAAAAAATTTAATAAGCTACTTCTAATATGCCACTCCACAATTTCAAGAGATTTAAAAGTAAGGAGAGATAAAAAGTTTAAAAAACATATATCTCTGCACAAATCAAAGTGAAGAACTTAAGAATTTAAACTTTGATTTCTCTCTCCCCTTACCCCCCAAATCAGATGATTTAATATTTCAAATTCATGATGTTTGTGTGGGCACACACAGAAAGGTCATCTTGCACTTTATATGAACTGGGATCAGCCAAGGTGCTGACATCTCAAAACTGAAGTTATACAAATGCATTCCCTAAACTAAAGTTATACAAATGCATTCCCAGTTCCATGAAGCCAAGCTCCTGACAAAATAACAAATTCCTTTAATGGTTTCCCATATCAATATACTAACACACAAAAAAACACAGAAGCAGACAAAAATTTAGTGTTTTGCTTAATGACAGAGAATGAAAGAATGCCTCTACAAAGAGATTATATTTCTCCAGCTCAGGAAGGCACCTTCTATTCATGCTCAGCTATACCATTATTGAGAAACAGGATGTCTTGTAAAAAAAAAAAAAAAAAATCTTATGTGAATTATCCAATTACACTACTTTTTGAAGGCCTCCTTACGGAGGCCACTTCTAGAAACAGCTAAAACATCCATTTGAAGTAATTTTTATGTATCAAGGAAAAGAAAACTATACCAAGCATATTCCAGTTCAGTTCACTGTTTCACTAAGGAAAAAAGATTAATTCTATGTCACATAATAATTTTTACTTTGGTTTTGGTTTTCTTGGCAGGGTGAGGGGGCAGATGTTTGTTTTGGGTTTGTTTGGTTTATTTTAACACAATGATCTAACTTCCTCATCTCCTCCTAAAATTGTTCTATAACTCCTCCAGACTGAACTACAACTCTTCTGCTCTAAAGCAATTGCTGGGCTTTGTCACCTTTGCCAGATGCATTCTTTTAGCCACTGTCACTTGGGGGAAAAAGAAGCACATTTGTTATTACGTAAGATATAATTATTTACAGTCAGGTACAGCACAGTAGCAATAGAACAATTCTCTTGAGTCACAAAAAAAAGTAGTAGCTGGAAGGTAAACAACAGTAAAAATATTTTAGAATGCTTTAATGAGAATACTTTTCTCACAAGTTATCAGATCTTAATTATACCCCAGAGCTAGCAGTCTCACACACTTGGCTGTATCAAGTATGCATCAAGATGATCACTTTGACTAGTTTTGTGCTTTAAAATCATTTTAATTATTCAGTAGCTCAGGGTTGGGACAATCAGCATCTAAAGAGAATAATCAGCCTATGTGAGACCCACACAAAGCTTTTCCAGCTCCTCCTTTGCCTTTTCCTTTCTCTGTTTCTGCTGTCCCTCCTTCATATTATACTCTTCAACTCCACCCCTTCATCTCACCCCTCACTCCTTACTCGTACTTAACCCTTGGCATGGGCCAAGGATATTATCTCTCCTTCTTCACTGCTGGTTCAAAACAGGGAAATATTTTATTTGATTAGTCAGCTGCTGTAAGAAAAATATAAAGTATAATACAGAAGATAATATATATATATAATAAAACACATATTTAAAACACTGTTAATGCAAAAGCTCCAACTCACTCTTCTTCACTGCATTTTAAAGTATTTTCATTTCTGCATCCAAACTTTCTTTGCAGTTGCTCCTGTGCTTGGGAGAAAAAAATCACCTTCAGAAACTATTATAGAGTTTATTACTATGTAAATAAACACATCTTACTCATGTTTTCTTCATCGTCTACATCCATTGTGAAATATCTTTGCTGGTTTCTTGGCTGGCGGAGACTGCTTCTGTCTGGAAAACAGGGAGGGGGATATTTATGCTTTAAGGTATTAGTAAAGTATTAAATGTCCTTTAAGAGCAGCAGCAGCAGCAGCCTGGGCCTTGGCTTGGCACTGGGCTGTTTGGGTAAATCCTGACCAAATATCCCTCCTAAAACTGGGATGATAGTCAGTGACTGAAAGATGCCACCACAATCTGTCAAAGGTCAGAGTGGGATGATGAAGACCACAACAAAGTCTCCTCGCAGTCTCCTCCAGACTGAACAAGCCAAGTGCCCTCAGATGCTCCTCCTATGGCTTCCCTTCCAGGCCCTTCCCTTTCTTTGGAGCCTCATTTGGCTCATCTCTAATAGCTTCATGTCTTTTTTATATTGTAGTGCTCAAACCTGTCCCTAGGACTCACAGTGAGACCATGCCAGCCCAGAGCAAAGCAGGACAGTCTCCTCCCTTGCTCAGCTGGGGATGCTGTGCCTGATGTCCCTTCTGGCTGCCAGGGCACTGCTGACTCCTACTCAACTTCCCACAACCAGGACCCCCACAGGTCTGGGGGGGGTTTCCACAGCACTGCTCTCCAGCCTTTAATTTCCTGGTCTATACACACAGCCAGTGTTACCCCACCCCAGGTGCAGAATCCAGCACTTGCCCTTGTTAAACTTCCTATGGTTGGTAACTGCCCAACCCTCAAATACGTCAAAGTCTCTCTACAGGGCCGCTCTGCCCTCAAGGGAGTCAACAGCTCCTTCCAATTTAGTATCAGCAGCAAACATATTTCATATGCCTTTGATTCCTGCGTCCAGGCTGTTTATGAATATGTTGAAAAGCACAGGGACAAGGATGGAGCCCTGTGGAACCCCACTAGTGACTGAACACACACCTGATGTTACCCCATCCACTATAACCCCTTGTGTCCAACCCCTGAGACAGTTTGCATTAGACAACATCAGCACACTCCACTGTAACAAGAGGAAATTAGTTGACTGTAATCAACAGGACTTGTAAATAATTATCGCCTTAATTAGCACATCACACCTGCTTCAGTTACTCCTGCAGCACCGCTTTGTACTCAAAAGACAGACTTGAACAATTCCTGGTTTAACTCCTACCAAGGTGATCAGTGAGCTCCCTGAGCCAAGCTAGAAGTGAAAAAGGCTGTAGAGCTGCCCCACACTTCCACACCATGGATAAACCCTCCTGAGGAGCTGGCTTATTAGACTGGCCCCAGCAACTGACCCCACAGCTTGAAGGAGAGAAAAGGTAAGGTCTTCTCTGCTAAAAGCAGAAGCAAACAGAAACTCCACTTGCATAAATATCTGTATATTTTTGGGTTTTTTAAAATAATTTCAGTAACTGCTAAAACATATTCTGGAAGCATCAAGGAAGACAAACAGCCAAGGACAGTTGACAGAAGAGCCCTAAGGCACCTAAGAGATGCAATCCTACAGTATTAACGCAGCCAAATGACACTAAGCTCTCTGTTTTAAGCTTTAACCATATGTGTTTAAGAGTTAGACTACTCTTGGGACATAAAGAATGATCACCTTTTTTTCCCTCATCCTTTCTTTATAAAAAAAAATTCCTGAGTACAGTTAGCAGTGCTCAGCTCCTCTCTCCAGTCCCCACAACTGCACCAGCAGATCACTCTGGTAAAGAACAAAAGAGTCATAAAACGACTGACTTCAAACCTTCAAGATCAAGTCCAACCTTTGACTGAATAAGAGCATGTCCACTAAACCAAAGCATGAAATGCTAAATTTGTTTCCTGAGCAATTCCTGGGACGGTGATTCCACCACTTCCCAAGACAGCCTGCTAAGCCTCCCTTACTCTAAGCACATCACTACAAGACTGTGTATGTTTTATACAAGTAACTATTTCCATTACAACAAATTTCTAACAACCACCCACTTTGAGTCAAAAATACTTGGAAGAGAATGAATTAGATATTTAAACAGTATGAAATGTTGTGGATGCCCAAACCCCAGCACTGTTCAAAGCCAGGCTGGATAAGTCCTTGAGCAATCTGGTCAAGTGGGAGGTGTCCCTGCCCACAGTTGAGACTGGAGGATTTTTAAGGTCCATTCCAGCACCTTAACATTGTATGATTTGATAAATAATGTGTAGGAGACAGTACTGAGCTGGGCAGAGAGAATTAACTCAGTACTCTGTATAGACATTTATCTTCCAAACTTCCTCCCACTGTAACCCATGGATTTTTTTTTCCCATCTAGCTTTCAAATGGAGAGGATTTGATAATAAGAAAAAAGGTTTTTCAAAGTCCTTCCATATGAAACAGGACCTATGTATGCTTTCAGAAAGAGACGGGAGATTCTTTTACAAAATGGACTCTGAGGCTGGGATGCTCCCTACAAAAAAAAGCTTACTCTCTTGCCAAGGCATGCTTGATTACTTCTGAAATCATTAGTGATTCAGTTACCATTTCACTTTGAAGAAGGAACAGCATTTCTGACTTCTCTGACCTTCCAAACTTTTATTTGAGCAGCAAAACTGCATTAATAAACACATTCACTGCCTGTAAATAACCCATTTAGCAAATGACATCCAGGAACATCTCAAGTCCTACAGACACAAAGCCTCCACACGAGGCTGGGCAATGGTCATTGGCATCTGAGCAAGGACATCTTCAAAAGGACTTCAATGAAGCTGTGCATCTGCCTTGAACACCAGGGTGTGATAAAAGCTCAAGTTTTGTTCTTAAATCCTGCACTGGGATAAGAGGCACAACTACAGTAACATTCTCATGCACTGGAAAAAACTTTTATTTAGCAAAAAAATTAAGAGTACAGGAAAAAGCTTAATTGCTGTTCAGAGATAACAGAAGTTCCGTAAACAGCAATAAGGAGTAACTGCTGTAAATACGAAGTGATTTGGGTCAGTGTATTTACAGCACGTTCTGTGTGAAATGGGGCTGTGGCAGAAGCCAGCTCCGTGGCTGCAGGGACTGTTTTCTCTCAGGTATACTGATAAAATAAATTGAGGGTTTGACTGCACTATGCTGGTGTAGCAGAAGGGAGTTTTTTGTTCATAAGACAGAGCCACAAACCTCCATCCAGCTCTTACCTAAATTCACTCACTGAAGCCAAGGGATTCTGCATAGCAGCACACCTGAAATGTTCTGACTACAAAAACCTTTCTTTTCCTAGATGCATTACATGCCAGCCATATCAAACAGAAGAACAATATCTAAATGTATGCTAATTTAAGTGGAGCCAGGAGAAAGTACACTTTTAATCATCTCCTGAAAGTTTTAAAGTCTTTAATTCCTGTAGAGTATTTCCAAAGATAGGAAGAACATGGGAAGTACTTAAAAATGCAGCAGCCAACAGAACAGAATTTGCCTTTATTTCCACAGGAGACTACTTGAGAGATTTTTAAGTAAATGCTAGCTATAGCAAGTACACACCACATGAGGACTTAAGAGATGACCTGCATTTCTTCTGTTTGAATATCCTAGGTATCAACTGCATGCAAAAAAGAGCTGTGAAATACTTTAAGAATTATCTTAGTTTACTCATTACTCAGAGAAAACCTAAATATGTCTTGAAGGGGAAATTTAGCAGCTAACAATGCTTTACATTCAGCAAATGGCATATATGCAAAAAATCCCATTAACCTGACAGATGACACAGAACTATTAGAAAACAGTGTAAGTCAGAAAGCTGCAGTTTTAGAGAAGTTTCATATTTGTTAAAAAGTCCTCTCCTTCCGAACTTTGAAAGCCAAGTGAAATAAACATTGGGAAATGGATCTGGCTCAAAATACCTCAGACAAACTGGATTTCTTATGAATCCAAAGAGCAAACACTGAAGATGCACTTAGCAAAGAGGTTCAAACCTCACCTGAAAACTATGTTTACAACACCACCATCCCTCCACCAACTCCTTTGCTTCAGCAATTAAATGCAGCAATTCAAGCCCTACCTTTCCTCTCAGATCGCTTTGTCCTCCTGCGTTTCCAGAGCAGTCGGCCGTGCTGCAGAGGGTCCCCATGCCCAGAGCCATGGCTTGACGTGATGCCATGCATCCCCCTACCGCCTGTGCCACCCCCTTGCCCTCTCCCAAAGTGGCAGCAATATACTCCCAAAAGGAGGGTTATCCCTGTGCTCTCTCTACCCAGCCCCTGGAACCTCCGAGTGCACCAATGCACAATCCAGTGAACAAACGATGAGTGAAGGATGCAGCTCACCCCTACCCACTGCCAGAGGCACATGTGACAATTAACTCTTTGTCACACAGAATGGGCAAGTAAGGACAGTTCCCTCAAAAGGACTAGATCAAAGACACCCTCACTGCTCAGTGTGGAAAGGCACAATTACTTTTGTTATTAATAAAGGAGGGCAACTCTTCAGTCCTGTAGCTCAGAAACAAGGAGAGACATAAGCAAGGAAATATTCATACAGCCTAGTGCATGAAACAAGATGCTTTCAGCACCCTTTACAACGGTTTCTCAGGTTCACATTTCAGACATTGCCTCAAAAGGCACAGAATGTATCTGGAAATAGCAGGAATACATAAATACGCTAATCTAAAATATACTTTAGTCACAGATTTTCCATACATGGGTTTCTATACCAGGCCTGACCAAGAGGCCTCCTATTGCCAACATTACCTGTGGTATTTTCCAACCTTTTCGTAAACTAAAAAGTAACGTGATATTATCCTGTTTCCCCATCTGAGTGACCAGCAAACATATGTTGATCCTGTAGATCCTACAGATCATCAGCACAGGCTGAGGGTTGCAGCTATCCTTTAATCTTGCCCTCAGATTAAACCTCATAGAATAAATAAAGCACATTTCAGCAGGGAATGGCTGCAGGGGCAGGTTCCACAGGTTTCTTTAATGGGTTGATACATTTCTCTGACCAGTCATCTCCAGCTGCTCTCAGTACAACAAGAACACAGCACATGATTGAATCTAGATGAACTCTGGTAGATGACTTACATGCACCATCAAATTTGGCAACTATTCAGGCTGGCATTTTTTGAAAAGCATTGCCACTGGCATCTTAAATTAGCAGTACTTCACTAACCAAATCCAACATGCTCAAGCTCACCACTGCAACTGGGGTGATGCACTAACAAGGAGCTCTACCTGCTGGCACTCATTCCCCAGATGCCAGATAACAACTTTTATATCTCCAAACTGTGATGGAAAGCAGAGACTGAGTGACTGTAATTATTTCTGTCTGAAGCCTAAGCATTAAAAGCTTCAAACTTCCCTACTTCAGAAGAGCTGAAGTTCAACTTCAGCATCCATGTTATTAGACACTACTTCTCTAAGGATGAAGAAAGAGCAACAGGAACCTTTGAGCTCAGATGACACAATTTAGATAGAAGAACTAATTGCTACATGGAGGAACAAGCCATCAATGCCATAGTCATGCCACAGTCACACATTCACCACCAAGAAACTCAGGACGAAATTAGTCCCATCTAAGAGCAACTCCCCAAACTAGTGCTGTGCCTAATCTGATATGCTGTTCTGCAGGCTAATGAACAGTTTCAGGCCAAGTTTCACATTTCAAAACAAAATAAGCTCTGTGTGACAAACCAAGGATATGGAGAGTGAGGTATCTACATCTATACAGCTTTGAAGGAACAGCAACAATGACACAGAGAGAAAGGAAAAAAACACCCCTTAGGGGAATTAATTCATTTTGAACCTTTGAGAAAATGGCACACTTTGTAAAATGCGAAGAGCAGTCCGTGCAACTGCTGAGCTGTTTACCATAATTCCTTCAGCTGCTCAAATTTTTACCACCCTGTTCTCAGCACGGCCAAGAAAGAGATACATAACAATGTGTATTTCTCCTTCCTTCTGGGGGAGGAGTTGTCGCATTAACTATCTGAAGTCAAATGTGATTTTGCTTTTAATAATTACTTTATCTGCCCTAACCTGTCAGAGATTTGATTCACAAAATTGGGTGTAAAGATGGAAAAGAGACTTCCCCAGGTCACCTTTGTAGCTGTCCTCCCCAAAACTCTAACCAAGAGTCTCTACCAACCTCTGCTCCCCATGGCTCACCTCCTGGGGTATGACACTCAGGAAGGAGGCCTGACACAAGGCGTTGAAGGATGACAGCTTTGAAGAGAGAAAAAGGCCTCTGACTATTGCCTGAAGAACATACACAGTGCACTTGGGACAGAAACTTGGTGACCCACTGCAGGTGTGACATTACCAACAGTTTTAGGAAATAAGCAGTATCATATAATCAAATCAGACCAGTGATATGAGTTGGAAGGAACCTTAAAGCTCACCTCTTTCCAGCTCCTGCCATGGACTAGGACATCTTCCATGAGACCAGGTTGCTCCAAGCCCTGTTCAATCTACTCTTGAACAATTCCAACAATGGCACAGCCATAGCTTCTTTGGGCCTCACCACCCTCACAGAGAACAACTTCCTTTTAACTTCTTATCTAAATCTCTCTTCCTATAGTTTTAAACTATTCCTTCTTCTTTTATCACTATCTGTCCACATGAAAAGTCACTCTCCCTCTTTTTTATAGCCCCCTTTAGGTACTGGAAGGTTGCAGTAAGGTCTCCCAGAGCCTTGTCTTCTCCAGGCTGAACAACCCTGTAATAAGCAATCTGTAATATGTATGAAGTTAAATACTCAACATCCTTAAATGTATTATAATGTCTGCATGATTAGACAAAAGGTTGAAAACCAGGTGCAAGGAAGTAAATGCTGCACACGGAACAAAACTACAGCATTTGGCATTAATGTGTGCGCTGGAAGTAGTAAGTCCCATGACATCTTGTATTTCACAGATTTGACACCCAGTGAGGCATGAAAGAGAAAATGGGCTGCCTTCTCTCCAAAGAAAAAGCAGTTCCTAGGTGGAATTTGGGACCTGCCCATCTCCAATACTCCCATTTCACCTGCATCACTGAACCAGGAAACCAGAGACACTAAACAACTCAAGCATATTCCACCCAAATCCCAGAGGTAAACTAACTCAGGCGAGATCAGAAGCAACACAGCCAGACTGATGGAAAACTTCAGCATCTCCTCAGTTCTCCCCTCTGCCACCCAGTCCAGTGGAACAAAGCCAGTCTAATTTTCCATGGATTTATAGCCTGTGATAGATGGAGTTTGTGATGAAGGATTTGTGAGCCCAACTTGGAGACCCTGCAGCTGTGGCATCTCTAGTCCCCTCCCATCAGGTCCCCTGGCAGCAGGAGGCTTAAGGCCATGCTGCAGCTCCTATTTTACATATATATAAAGTATATGTATATACATCATATATCATATGATAAATTTTTAAATATATATCACATGAAAATCTCCAAAACCATCCCTGCAAATCTCATTTACTTATGGATTTGGCCCCTATTACCAGCATACTTTATGTACTCTTTGAAGAAATAGTCATACACTATATTTTGTAAGCACTTTTCAAAGATTTTTTTCACTCCCACAAGCAAGTTGTGTCTTTTTCAAGCACGAGGACAATATTACAGTCTAACAGCAGTTTTCCTTTCAGTTTTGTGTACTTCAGCAAGAATGAATATAAATTAGCTGCAACTGCTAGAATTAGTAGGGGCTAAACTACAGCCTAAGAAGTTGCGCTGCACAGCAAATTCCAGATCCAGAGCTGCTGGCTGCACACTGGGAACCCCAATATGATATATACCTTATACTGGAGTTTATTGCTCAGCTTGGAGTTTATGCAATCCATTCCAACAGCGCCATCTGCTGTTACATAAAAAATTGAGTTTGCATCTATTCCCCCGACCCAGGAAGCCTAGAGCTCTCTGCTCCAAATTCGAAATAATTTAAGATGTTCGCAGATTTATTCTTTTGTCTGTAACCTCCTCACCGGCTCACTGTTAGGGTTGAACATGTCATTTTTAACATATTTTATTTCTGAAGGACTCCTCAAATACGTGTGACTGTCAGAAATGTATGATGTGCTTCCAAGGCAAAAGTGATAACTATTCAGAGAGAAAAACTGAGCAGGCTAAACCTCCCAGTAAATAATATCAATATTATCAACATCATTTAGAAGATAACTGAGATAGCACAGCTATCCCGTGCTAAGGAAAAATAATAGCTAATTGGAAGAAAAATCTAAAATAGTTTTAAAGGAGGCTAAAAGAGACTCATATCTTTAAGGTATTTCATAAAAAGATAAAAAACACTCATACAGGTAGGCTGATGGTTGGGATTAGGAGATAGACTTACAAATTGGACTTACTTCCTCTTTTCCCACCAAAATCAGTAATGAAGCTTTGCTCAAACACTGCAAAGTTTCAAATCCAACATGCCAGATCGTTTTGGATACAAATTTGCACCCAGAATGGTAACTAAGTTTTCGTAGTATCAACTTGATTCCCTTAGATATTTATAAGCAATATCCTCTCTATTCTCAAACTCTCCTGATCCAGTAATTGTGAAGGGATTTAGAGTACAAACACAAAGGTTATAGATAAAACAATAAAGTACTAAATAAGTGTTCAAATACATTAAGATGAAGTCTCTTCTCCAAGTTATGAGCCAAATGCACCAATCAGAAAACAAAGAACCCTGCTCTATGTTTGCTTTAAATACAGTGTGCTTACCTTTTTAACTATTGGAGACACATGCTGATTCTGCAACCTGAAAGAAGAAGAAATGCAGTTAATTGTTTGGCTCTCTAAAAATTTAAGTGCATTACAAATGGCAACTCCTGACCTTAAAAGGGACAAATTTCTGATTCTCTAAAAAAATAGTCCATACTACATATACACAGGCCCAGGGCCAAGTCCTTTGTAATCATAGCAAAGAGAGGGGAACAGACCATTCTGGACATTGCTGGGTGGTTTAAAAAAAAAAAAATAAGAAAATCAAGACTCAAGGTGCCTAATACTGGGGGAATCTTTGCACCTTCTAGGAGAGAGGGACAGAAAAAAATGTAGTAATTAATGGTTTAAAACCAAAATAAACTTGGGTTATCACAGCCAACTTATCCTGAAAGCAAATCCAGAGTTCCCATCTTGTTAGATTTTTTTAAATTTAGATCTTCAGTTTTTATTTTTAGGGATTGGTTTTAATCCATATAAATGGCCCCTCATATAACAACCCCCTCTCCAAACACCAGTTTCTTGATGCCACTGACATCAGTCTGTATTCTCCTGCAAACCAGGAAAATCCCTCAACTACCAGCAATGGGGTGGGAAACAACTGGTAGATGGAGGGTAAAACATACACACACCCATTTTTAAGGTCTCTTCAACCAAATCATTTTGTGATTCTTATTCTAAGGAGGATACAGGATAAAGGGGATGACATTTTATTTCCACAAGAAGGCACAGCTGTTGGATCAGGAACAGACAGCTTTAATTTAACCAATAACCTCCTAGTTCTATAAAAATATTGATGGGGCCTTACCAGTGTGAAGATAAGACTATTCTAAAATGGTTCCAAAATCACAATCCCACAGCACTGAATTCAAGTTACATGGAGCACAGCTACACAACACAAACTGATGGATGCACATCTCTGGTCAAAAAGGTTTGGTCAAAAAGGGACCTGACACAATATATAAAGTCCATATAGTCTTTTTTAAGTCCAATAGCATATTACGTGAATTCAATCCCAGCACTTTTTTTTTTTTAAGACATTTCAATTTCCCAACACTTCATGGTGGCATTTTCCAATAAAAATAAAAAGACTAATGCAAATACTACATTGGTCTTAGCATAAAGCAGAAAAAATGCCCAGGATACTCAGTTCAGAGTCAAAGCCCCAACCTAGTCTTCCCATATTCACAATAAAAACTTCCAAACTCTTGGAATACAAGCTATAAATTGGGTGCGAAAATTAGGTATGAAAAATCCCATATTTGTGGCAGCAACTACCAAAAATGTGTTCTAAAAACAAGCTTTTTATAATTCTCTTCCTACATGAGCATTGCTTAAAGTTATAATTAATCCTGAGAAAACACACTGCTAATAGTTTTAAACTAAGTTTTTATCTCAGTATATCCTTGAGTTATTTTTTATTTTGTATTATCTTCCTTATACACAACATTACTCCAGTCAATAATTCCTTAACAAACTAAAAACAATCCATGAAAATTTAGACTTTAGGTTTACCAGTGAGTACCAAAAATCCTAACATACTGACAGCTGCAGTGAGTTTTACAGGGAAAGAATCAGCCAGGGTTAAGAACTAGGGAAAAAAAAACTTATTTAAGTAATTCTTTCTGTTATACTGTGAGCAGTAAAGACAGGTGGAGGAAAAACTGAGACTTATAACACCTTAAACCAGTAAAAACTCTAAATAGCAAAGAAAGGGAAATACCACTATGTTATAAAAGCCAGGAACAAACCTCTGATCTTCTGCATGTCCTGCCTGGCTTTTCCCCGTGGCAAATGGGTGTTCTGGGGCTTGTTCAAGTCATGACATGCTTCCCCAACACCTTCTGCCAGGAGAGCCTGCCAGAAGGGGCTCCTCCGGGAGCTCAGCACTTTGCCACAGTATCTCCATATTGTTACCTTCCCAAAGATTCGATAAACCAGTTCTTTGTCCCTTACACGTCACTTACATTTGAGTTAATTTACCCTAAAAAGTTAGGAAACATGCCCATGATTTCTCCCAGGGCAACAAAGGATACTTGAAAAATCATCTGAAGAACACATGTTGGCCATTTAGGAATACCTTCAAATACTAACTTTTTAAAGATCAGCTGAAAATGTTTCAAGGCAATGAGAATCAAAACAGACATCTGAGGTACCACCTCAAGACATAAACCTGCAAAAACCACCCGAACACCAAGGCAACAACCTGGAAGTACTCAGCACCAGTCCTATGGTCAGGATAAAAAACCACCACTTCCTATCTTTACATATTTACTTTCATATTTATTTTACTTCTCACAAATTGAAAAATTAAAGTAATCTGTTGAGGCATCTCAACTGCTGGTGCATGACAAAAACCTCATGTATGTTAAGTTCAGTGTTGAACAGTTTGGGTAGGAAGGGACCTTACAGCTCATCTCAACCCAACCTCCTGCCATGGGCAGGGACACCTTCCACCAGTCCAGGATACTTCAAGCCCTGGCCTTGGACACTTCCAGGGATGGGGCAGCCACAGCTTCTCTGGGCAAGCTGTGCCAGGGCCTCACCACCCTCACAGGGAAGAATTTCCTCCTAACACCTAGTCTAAATCTCTCCTTAGTTTAAAACCATTACCCCTTGTTTTATCACTATCTGCCTGTGTAAAAGTCACTCAGGGAATGTGAGAAAGTGATGCCTTCAAGCAAGACTTTGTTCCTGATCCCAGAACACAATACTATGAGCCTCCAGTAAAAGACATGAGTTTAAGAAGTGTTTGGACAGTGATCTCAGGCACATGGTGGGATTCTTGGGGCATCCCATGAAGGGCCAGGAGTGACTCAGTGATCCCTGCGGGTCCCTTCCAAGTCAGGATATTCTGTGGTTCTGTGACAGGACATGCTTTTTCATACACCAAGTCATGAGTCTCCACCATAAACTATAAACACTGTTCAACAGCACAACTACAGAACTGGATTTTCCTCTGAAAACATTTTCCACCTAAATATGAACAATTTAACATCTATGATACACTTACTTCAGTTTATCAGTTTGAATTAAAGATACAATAGCCCAAATCCAATCCACATTCCCTACATTCTGAACTGCTCATTTAAAATTCTGAAGTAAATTTTTAAAAAATAGCAACTGAGCACCACAATGGAAAAAAAAAAGTTTAGGAAAAAAAGGATATGTATGCTGCAACTGGAAAAAGTACAGTTCATCCATGATACAAGCTGTCAAATGCTTCTCCTTCCCTTTATATAAAACAAACTCTTTTTGAACTTATGAACAGGTACTTTTTAATATACGAGACACTGAAACAAAGTTCACTGACACTTCAAAAGCTATGAAAATTCAGGAGCTATTAAGCAACAGGAATCCATGGATAAAAAAAAAAAAAGCTACTCCATCAAGTAATATCCAAGCCTTTACTTCTTTTACTGCAGGTATCAAACAAAAGTATGTTCATCATTTATTCTAGAACACTGAATTATTCAAAAACTGTTCAGGAAGAAACAAAGTAAATTATTTTTCAAACATCGTCTCATCTGAAATGGTTTCACATAGTCTCATAATATCATCAAGAAACTCTTCACTTCTAACTTTTAATTTTGCCATCTCCTATGTTTGAAAAACGATATTCACTGGTGTACTGGTACATTTGGCATCCTAAAGCCTCAATATAAAATTTTGATACTGAAACAACATTATTTCAAAATCAAAGGTTTTAATGCCACTCCTCTTTTTACAGGATCATCCCATGTATAAGAGCAGTTACCTTAGAAGAGAATGTGATCTAAGCCAAAGGAATTATTCACACGAGCAAATTACCATAAATGTCTTTAGGGGAACTTAGGCTTTAATCTTGTTGTTGATGATTTCACTACAGCTAGTGTTTAAACATTTACATTACTCATTTAACTACTTTAAACTTTAGTCAAACTGAAATAGTCCAACAGTGCAACCTCCAGACTAAACAGCAGCTTTTAAAAGGCAATAGAATTTAAGAAATCAGTTGTAATTTCTCTGTTCAGTATTAGTACTTTTTAGAAAACAGCTAAAAAAGAAAAAAGTTAGTTTTTACTACATACAAACTGTGGATAAATTTAGGCTACAGAAGCAGCAGAGACAGGACAACCCACCCATCCCACCACACTGACCAATTCTGACACTGGAAAATGGCCCACTTTGGAGCAGATGTTGCTGCACCAACTGATAAAACTGCTGAAAGCACTTCTCACTGCTCCAGTGACTGACCAGGGTTTTCAGGTTAACACATTCTAAAAAAATACCTGTAAGACTTCCTTCCAACTTGTTCTACATAAGTGCAGCACATACTAGAGGAATGCAAATCTTTCTTCCTTTGAACAGCTACAATATTTTCCAGCATTCACAAGGCAGACTTGATTATTTTCAGTCTTACTCCCACCCTAGGGCAAAGATTAGATGCCTGTGAACATTTTGTGCTTAGCATTAGTCTTCAGAAAAATGCCTCAGAAATCAATGTTGAATAAAAGATGGCAAATAAGTATCACTCAGTTTAACAGTATTCAAAACCATGAGATTATGTTGTGCATTAAGGACATATGAGTATCTTCTCTGGCTGTGACCATGGGAAGTCACTCTCCATAGCTCTTAAAGAAAGTTTATTGCTTCAGGAGTGGCAGAACAAGGCACTTTATTCCTAGATCTCTGCTTTTAAAGACAGGTTGGGATGGCTGTGCCACTGCCTCCAGCTTCCTGGGGTAACAAGAGATTGCTGACAAAGCTGGGACACAGACTGAGAATTAGCGAGGGTGAGATGAAGTGCCTATACTAAGCCATGACTGCAGTGATACACCCTTCACTGGGAGCTCCCAGACCATGTCTACAGCCTCAAGAATCAATGTGATTTATTCCTGAATTTAAAAGCAGAACACTGAGAGAGGCCAAGTGTTACCTCTCAGCACCTGACAGAAGACAAGTGACATGATGGAGATTTAAACCACTCCCCCTGTTGACAAGATCCAAGAGGCACTGACATACCCACACACAAATCACTGCAGGAAAACACATCTTATGCAGCCCAGACAACAAATTTCTTCAATTTTGTTGACGAGAAGCAACTTGATTGCAGCTTATTGCCCCAAAATGAAGAAAGAACAGTAGAAGAGGGAGCTGCAACTTCAGTAAAAAGAGTTCACCAAGGTAAAATGTACATGCTGGAAACAGGGCTTAACACAGACACTGTTTGTGCACATTTCATACAGTTCTCAGAATGGTTTATGTTGGAAGGGACCTTAAAGACCATCTTGTTCCAACCCCTGCCCTGAAGGGGACATATTCCAGGGCAGGGACACCTTCCACCAGACCAGGTTGACTCCAAGCTCCGTTCAACCTGGCCTTGGACACCTCCAGGGATGGGGCAACCACAGCTTCTCTGGGCAACCTGTGCCAGGGCCTCACCACCCTCACAGGGAAGAATTTCTTCCCAGTATCCTGTCTAGACCTGCTCTCTGCCAGTAGCAAGCCATTCCCCCTTCTTCACTCCAGGCCCTTGCCTGAAGTCCCTCTCCACCTTTCCTGGAGCCCCTTCAGGCACTGGAAGGGCTTCTAAAGTCTCCTTGGAGCCTTCTTTTCTCCAGGCTGAACATGCCAGCTCTCCCAGCCTGTCTCCAGAGCAGAGCTGTTCCAGCCCTTGGAGCATCTTCAAGGCCTCTTCTGGACCCACTCTTAACAGGCCCATGTCTTTCTTGTGCTGAGGACCCCAAACCTGGACATAGCACCCCAGGCGGCGTGTCATGAGGGCAGACGTGGAATTTTGGGCTTATCCTTTGACATGAATCCCAAAGGCAACCATTCTTCATCAGCCTGAAGCTCAGCAATAGCTTCTCCCATGGGAGATGCAGTTTGTGCTGTATCTGCTGCACACAAAATGGCAGAAAGCACAAACTACACCAGGGGAACAAAAATCATCGATTGCACATGTGCACCCAAAGCCAGGGCACCCACCAACAACCTTTTTACCAGGCTTAATATTATTTTTTAAATATATGTTATGCATGTAACATGGAAGAGTTTGGAGCTCTTTAATCCTTTAGCATAACTTGCACCTTACAGCAACTCCATGCATAGGAAGTTAAAAGACTGTGAAAGAAACCTGAATCACACTGTTTTCCCAACAAAGGATTGGGTTAGCTGGAAAACATGTCTCCAGGTCACTGTTGTTTTCTTGCTGTTTCTCTATTTATGATATCAATTTCGTGTTCTGGACAGAGCTGGAGACTGCAGAGGAGCAATGCAGGGATGGGACTAGACCACAGCAAGGACTGTGGGCACACTCACCCTACCACATCGGCCAAGGAAAAGACACCAAGTGTCCCAGTGCAGCAGGGACACAAAAAAACAGTGCCTGCATCTGAAGTGAGTTTTCTTTCCCACGGAGGCCCATTCTGAGGCTGTCCCAGAGAGGGAGCATGGCAGCAGCAAGCTAAACTAGAAGCACCCTGTATTTGTGACTCAAGTCTCACTGACAGCCTGCATTCCCATAGTGGAGACTTCCAGCATTTTGACATCTGTGTCTCATCCCTGCAATGTTTTAGGAAGAACAAGCTGCTGGACTTCTAAGAATATGAAAGTGTTACATTTCACTTTTACAGTCACATTTCTGCTTTTCTCCTACTAAAATATGAGCAGATTTGAAGAACTTCAAGCTAACTTTTGATGCACCTTGACTTCCCACCAGTCCTCTGAGATCCTGGAAGCCTTCCTCAGGATCTGGCATGCAACTGGCTGACAGGGATCTCTCTAACAAGACTGGTTCAAACTGTCCCTTCCAGAGCAGTTCCTTGTGTTATTCACTATCAAGTTACTGTATGTTTAAACCCCCCACCCAAAAAAAGAAAAAAACATAGGAAAAAAAAAAAAACTACCAAAAACAAACCCACACCACCAACCACACTTATGGTGTACAATCTGAGTGCCATCACCACTCAGGTGTGTGGGCAGAGTGTTTGCCATCAAAGAATATTAGACATTTTTCAGCCACGTTGTGCAGAAATGGGACTTATCACCTTCATACTCAAGAAACTAATACATCCCAGAGTTTGACAAGACAATCAAGGAAAACAGAAGGAGGAGAGTGAGAGAGAGGGAAGATGCTGGCATGACCAGGCATAGGTCAGGGCCTGTGGCCTGTGTTACTTGCATGTGGAATCATAGAATCACTAAAGTTGGAAAATACCTCTAAGATCATTGAGTCCAGTTGTTAAGACAGGGACCTCCACATTCAGAACTGAATCATGTTCCCAGGTGCCTTTTCATCTATATGCCTTTTGAACAATTCCAGGGATGGTGACTCCACCATTGCCCTGGGCAGTCTGTGCCAGTGCCTGGCTACCCTTCCAGGCAAGAAAATTTTCCTACTAGTCAATCTAAACGTGCTCTGGCACAACTTGAGGCCATTTCCTCTGGTCCTGTCACTCGTTTTCTGAGAGAAGAGATCTATCCCTACCTGGCTACAACCTACTGTAAGGGAGTTGTAGGGAGCAATAAGGTCTCCCTCGAACAAAAACCACATCAGAGGGCAACTGAACAAAAACTTGTGAATGTATCAAGACAGTGACTCAAGACTACATCAGAAAGTTTTGATATATTCCCCCCCCAAGAGCTGTTGGGAGGTAACTCATACATTAATTTTCATTAGCCTTTCTGATAAATCAATAAAAATTGATAAATAGCTTTTTAGATGACCTATCATTTGTTGAGTAATAAAGTTGGTCCTGATAGCCAAAGAAAACAAGACAAATGAGAGTTGAAATACTTAGGCCTATTTTATGTTAGTTATTTATACAAAGTAGCCCCAAAGAATGTCCCAGCAAGACAAATCTGAAACATTCTAGAGAGGAAGAATTTAAAAAGTGATGAAAGTTCCAGATCAGAGAATCCCAGACTGGTTTGGGTTGGACAGGACCTTAGAGCTCATCTCATTCCAAATCCTGCCATAGGCAGGGACACCTTCAACTATCCCAGGTTGCTCCAAGCCCTGTCCAACTTGGCCTTGAACACTTCCAGGGATGGGGCAGCCACAGCTTCTCTGGGCAACAGAACTCCTGTGCATACAGGACCCTGCCCAACTTTGCTACCTCTTGCAAATCAGCATCACATCAAAGCAGAAGGCAAACAGAGAAGGAGTACAGGGTGATACACGGCACAGGGGGCATGAGAGCTGCTCAGTCTAGAAGAACTAACTGGATTCTGACTGTGCAAATACAGTGGGGAAAGGGAAAAAGGGAAATAATTATCAGTCCTGGGAGGAAGCACTGTACAGAACCAAAGGCAAGAAATAGTCTATGCTTTTCAGGTAGAATTGATACATGCTGCAAATATTGGTAGAGCAAGTACACTGGATTAAGCACTTCTATTCTTCTACAGCCTTCCAGAAAGCATATCTGGGTGGCCCCAAGAGAAGGGCAGAGCTGCCAGTTTTCCATGTGTGCCACAGGCAGGCAGCAACCAGGCAGCACACACCACCAACCAGCCATGAGCTGCAGAGGAAGGATGAAAAATCTGAGAGATACCAGCCCTCACCTGGGATATGGGGCACTTGCCTGTGACTTTGCTGGAGACCAGAGAGCTGTGTCTTCCCTGCTCAGTTGTAGTTCCACTCCAGGCAAAAGTGGAGCCACCCAAGATGCCTGCTGCCATCCTCCCCAACTCACATGGCACGCACATACTTGGACCATCCCCACATTCTTCCTCTGTCTCTGCTGCTCCCAACACCTACAGTAACATATGCATAAGGTCCAAGGATGACCCCACCAAAGGCTCCCCAAGATTTTAAGAACATCAGATTACCAAGGAGACCAGCACTGCTTCTGCACAGACTGTGGTGCACCTGCTCCAGGCAAGAGAATGGAAAATCCCCACTCGCCTGGCACACCAACCCAGGGGAGCAAATAACTCAAGACATGACATTTCCTTCAGGTTCAGTACAACAGAACCACAGAGAGAAAGAGCCATTTAATGCCATCAAGACTACTTAAGAGATCTTAGCCACAGAAGCAAAGAGTGTATCAGTTCATATGCCAAAAAAAACCCCATGTTGAGTGGAATTTGGATTATGAACCTACTTCAGTGACCTTTTATTGTAGCTATTTTTAGACTGAAATTTTTATTCTGGACAAAGTACTGAAAATAAAATATTATACATATACATGTATTTTTAATATATGCACATACTGCATGCATTTTCCGTGAAGTAAAGAAGCAGATACTGATTCAGAAATATAGGGAGTTAGCTGTTCTCTCATGGACATCAGCAGCCTCCAGAGATAGATCCAAAAGTCATTTGTTCAAAACTACCCTGCTGCACACACATTAAAGTAGTATTCACTAGCAATGCTGCCAGGACAACTGCTGGAGCAAGAGGTGTTTGTATGCATTTTAAGTACCACTGGATGTAAAAATACCCATTAATACAGTTTCTGCATTATTTTGTATTTTACAATTTATGTCCAGTTTGGACTACAGCAACATACTAAACCTAGGCAAGAAAACACTAGAAGACAGCAAGGAAGGTGTGTGATCCAGGGAGATACACGAATACCCAAGCCAAAGCCATAAGTAATGCTGAGGAGCTTTGCTACACTGAAAGCTACCAGGAGAAAAATTAATTTCCCTAGTTTCTACCACTGCACTGTAAAAGCTATGATCTTCAGAATACTGGGGTTTTTTTCTATAGCATTAAACGCAGCCTGCTTCAGCTAAGCTGTCCTACAGATAGGTGGTACTCCAGTAAGAGAGTAACACTCAACAGCCATATTCCTCCACAGAGTTTTTATTAAAATAATCAAATGTTGTACTTCTAGTCCCTTCCATATTCACTGGAAGCCACCAAGAGCAGCTACTTAGAAAATGTTCTCACAACTATCGGGGAACCTCACTTAAGTCTGGAAAGCAAACTTTATAAGAAAGCAAATCTATTGAACAAAGGACTGAGGAAATAACATATTGAAAGGAGAACAAGCCACAATTCTTCTTGGGGTTGTCCTGTGCCGGGCCAGGAGTTGGACTCAATAATCTTTCTGGGTCCCTTTGGATATTCTTTGAACTCTGAACTTAAAAAAGACTTCTGCTGAAAGCCAGCAAGGGCATCACAGACGCTGAGAGAAGCTGTGAGTGCTCATAGCCGGGCTGGGCAAACTGGCCTCAAAAGGGTCGTGGCTCACCTTCAGCTGAGCTGCTGACTGAGACACGACTGAAGAGCTTCTATCTGGCCTCTGTCTGAGAAAAAGTGCACAAGGAGGCCAAAGGAGATGGAAAATAAACAGTGGGGTTGGGAATACTGCTCCAGTAGTGCTGAGTATTATCGGGGCTGCAAAAAAAAAAAGCCAGCTAGCCATCGTGATCTGAAATGCAGGGATTAGAGGATGACAAGCTGGAAAAATCTACAGAGCTATAGGAACACTAGCTATATTCATTTAAGCTGTATTTATTGAAGTTGTTTATATATAATATATCTATTATATATACTCATATTAAAAAAACCCATAAAATATAATTTATATAATATTTTATATAACTGGACTGTGCCAGGACCAGGAGGGCAGGACAAGCCTGCCTCCCACCAGCCCCGGCACTGCTCGGTACCACGGAGAGCTCCCTCCCTCTCTTCTTCCCTTTCTCCTAAAATGGAAAGCCGAAAGTTTGCCACCAAACAGTCGTTTCCCTTCCAAGCAGGAAAAAAACCCCCAAACCATCTAGCAGACTGTATCTGAGGAATTTGTACACAGAAAAAGTTCTCTTGACAGCACAGAAGTTATGTGCACAAAGAACAATGCTGCTGTCCAAAAATATGAATAACTTACCATCTTGGCAAGAAACACAAGCCAAAGCCCAAAAGAAGTATTCCATTTCCAGGCAAGTTCATTCATAGATCTTATTAATAGTGAACCTGATTCCTTTAGGAACTCAGGAGCAGCAGAAGGAAAAGCATATAAGCAGATTAGGTTAATACTATATTTAAGCATATGTAAGGACAGTGAATGAAATAGTGATTATTCACTCATTTAATTCAAGAAAAACAACCACTTACTAAGAATAGCTTTCAGGGGATAAGAGAAGATAAACTAGGCTGCACCAGGGAAAAAAAAAAACCACAGAGCTACAGTAGTACTGACTATCCTTCATTATCCATATGTGTCAGCACTGAGGTCTGGGGATATCAACTTTGATATAAAAGCATCAAACAGGGACTAACTATCCAAAGGCTTTCAGACTAAGCACCCTTTACACTAGCTGGGAAGCTTTCCCAACTCATTATCATCCTCATGGAAAACAGCAGAGTTCTATTTAGCATAACAGATTTTTGCAAGAGTTTCATGTCTCAAAGACATGAGAAAAAACAGATTTTGCAGATTTGATGGAAGGACCTGACAGTCCTTGAGAAATAGATGGGGGGGTGCTACTGGGCCTGAGTTCCCACCAGTTCAAGCATGTATGGTAGATTATGGAGTGAAGACAGGATTTTCTCCACTTTCACAAAAGCTTTTTCTGGAAAACTTCACCCTTTTGTCTCTACTTTGCCAAAAGCACAGGCACATGTTCCCAACAAGACCTTCCTGCTTTTGCTTGCATCAGCTGTGCTTTTCTGCCTCACATTTTTGAGAGCTGCTAACTCAGCGAAAGGTCCTGATTTAGCTTCTGATTAATCAAAGTCTGAACATTCATTAGCAACAGAAGCACAATCCAATCACAAATTTAGAGGCAGTGGACATGCCCCTAGAGCTCGTCTCTGCACTCATCCTCCTCTGACTGGAGCCTGTGCAAGCTCTCCCACCTCCATCCCAGCTCAAGCACAGAGGTGGAAACATGTAGGACTGTGACAGAATCATGGAAACATATCTGGAAAAGACCTCTCAGACCACTGAGTCTAACCAGGTCCATAACTAAACCATGCCCCTATATGCCACATCTACATGTTTTTGTAGACTCAGAAGCATGTTCCCAACTCCAATTAAAATGCTGGCATACACACCCAACCCACAACTGCCAGGATCACTGGTTTGAGTTAAGCATTAATTTCCAGCTCCTCTTTGTTATCAAAACACAGTATCACATGACATCAAACTGCAGAACACCACTTGGCACTGGTGAGCAAAGGGAGATAAAAAGCATCTGTAAAAATATCACTACAAGAAGTTCTGTATAATACACATTAAAGCCCAGGAAAGCCTATCTACTCTCAGCACTGAAGGATAGTTTTGCTGGCTGTGCTTCTAACCAAGAGAGGGGCTGCAGCCCCAGAGAAGATATCAAAGCCACCACAGTTGAGAAAATACAAACATTGTGCCACACAGCTGCTCTGAAAACCTTACATGTAAAAAAAACAGGAATATGCTCTCGTCTAGCTGGAAAAGATGACTCCAGTTTAACAGAGAATATGACTGTGCAATTGCCTGTGGCTCCATACCTGTGAACAACACCCAGACTTTGTGCAGACTCCACAGACAACAGGTCCAAGGGACTGCAAATCTGCACAGAGTCAGCACCTAAAAAGGGCTGTTCAATCAGCTAACAAATTTTAGCTACCAAAACTAAAATTTAAGAGAGAAAATTAACTTAAATTAACAAAATTTAATTAATTTAAATTAACAAAATTTAAGAGAGAAAAAACGTTATTTGTCTTCCAGATTCAGAAGCTATCCCAAAGGAGATCTCTCCCTGCTTAATACCCCTTGGTAATTTCCAAACTGTGGAAAACACTGTGCTACAAAGTGCTTTCCAGGTGTAAAGCTGACCGAAGGCTATCAGGGTTAAAAAAGTGAGTAAGCATCCAAGGATGAGGAGAAGTTATCTTCCTCCTCTTTTGATCTCCCAGTGCGAGCTACTTGCGCATGCCAAGAGCAAGCTTTAAAACCTGGGCAGTGCAGAAGGGATATAACCGTGGTTCCCTCACAGAGCCAGCTTTATTACAAGTTTCTCCCAAACAAAGCACAGTTCAGCCATCGGCTTATATTAATTCTTCTCATTTTTCAGAGATTCAAATATACCAGCACTGATCCTTTATCTTTAGCTGTGAAAAACATGGCAACTCTAAGGCCAAAAGCACATTAAAATGTGTTATCTTTTTAGTTTTAATAAGAATGCATTTTTTTCTTCCTGCCCTGTGGACCACACTAAGGCTCCATCATCTAGACAGCTCTACTCTTCCCTCAGACCAAGCCTACAGTAAGTATTTTCCTTCAGTGTTCTCCCAAGTCCCTGGTAATTTCTGCTGCATAAATTTCACGATCTATGGTCTGGATCTTGGTGTTTATATTATCCCTAACTGGGGTCTTCCTCTAGAATTTGCCACACTTATTTTCCACCTAATCTTCAAATTTTATTAATGAAAACAGAGCTAATCATACTTTTTAAATTAAAGATCCTACTATGCTCTTACTGGGAGCCATTGAAAGAGTTTTAGAGTTGTTTTATTAAGTACTCAATATTTGTGCTCAGTATTTGAGGCGAAAACTTAAAACTCATTTTGATACAGAATGGCCTCTGTAAAGAACGTTTTATAAAATCTGCATCTAAAGAAAGAAGTCAAAAGTATTTTTCCCCTCTAATAGTTTTCCAGCAGATCGTGCACAAATATTAGAGCATAACTAAGCAAGGAAAAAGACAGTGTAAGCTTAAACTTAAAGGCTCATTTGCTAATAAAGTTGAAGAGCTGAGTAAATCAACCTAAATCAAAATCAACCTCATTTTAGACACACAGAACACTTTCAGCAGAAGTCCTTCAGAATGGCAGAGGCAGGTATAAACTATCTCGGCAAATCTCAAAACCTACACAGACTAAAAGGGAAAAAAATACTCCTAATTGAGGCTGCCTTACAATTCCTATGCAAAAACTTCATTTTCACATTACATATGACAAATGAAAGAAACTCGTGTTTTGCATACTTGCTTGTTCTCTTTTTGATCAAATTTTAAATAGTTCATCTCTTTCCAGAGCTGGTATGACAAAATTAATAGCAGAAAGATGGAGCCATTGGTAAACTGAGTTTGGAACAAAGATAAATTGACATCGGTATAGTACTCACACAAAATTTTACCCAAGACCCATCACAAAATTGTTTACACAACTTAAAAGTATCATAATAACAAAAGCACCAGGCAGCAAAGTAATCAGAAAGTACCTGCTGCCATGCAGCACCAAACTCACCCCCAATTGAATTTCTACTTGAAATTAAAAATATGGTATATTCCTCACATGATTTCTCCAAATGAGGATACTCTTTAGCTTACCTAGGTCCAAGAATTCCATTCTGTTAAAATCTCTTTAAAATAAACTAAACCAAGAAATTCCTCTGCAATCTGCTGAGCAGCCCTTCCTTTTGCATCTCTGCCAAAAGCTCTCTGCAGGAAAAATCCTGACCCCGGTGCTTTCCTAAACCTGTAAAAGGACATTATCCCAAACAACTGCAAGAGCCTTTACAGGGAAATTTAAAACCTTCGATCATCTCCCTCGTGCTTCAGCCCCCAGGGGAAGGGTCAGGGACTGTATGCAAACCTTTTGTTTTCTTTTATCACCTATGACGATGCAAGAGTGCTCATTAAATCACTCCTCTCCACTTTCACAAAGGAAAACAAAGGATATTCAGGAAAATAAGGACTTACCTTCTACTGGAACTACTTATGAAACTTGATTTCCTGGTCTGTCTCACCACCACAGAGATGCTCTGATGCCCAATAATAATTCCACTCCAGCAACAGCTTTCCTTTCAGCAGAGCACTCATCTAAGATTTCCTTCCTCACAGATGCCTGTGCTCACACAGCTTCTCAGTACTTACCGGTGACATATCCACACTCTTGTCAAATCTGATGGACTTTTCAAGGTATCGACCAATTTCGTTTATGGGCACTGACAGTGTGATGCCATGCAATGAGAAAATGAGCTCAGAAGCACAGAAAGATGGCCAGAGTTCCCAATAAAGATATTTTTTATGAAGCAAGCTGAGTGAAAAGCACCGACAGCTCTCCTCACTTCAGGAGACAGAACCACAAAGAGACCGAACCCTGGAGCATCAGGGAAGACATTTCTTCACAAGATAAACAAAGCACCCTTGCTCTTCAAGCACATAAATTTTAAAAAATATTTTTTTAAAAAGTAAGTTAAAATAAAATGGAAAGAAAGAACACAACCCACGAAGACAAAACCATAATACTGTACACAGAAGAAGCTTCTTGCCTCGGAGCTCCCTGGCACTTCCACAGATGCTCAGTATCACACGGAAAAAAAGCTCAGTACCAACTTCCACCAACACACACAATTAAGGAAAGCAGCCTGACATTCCCAAACCCCTCTAACCAGGTGATACACAGAGGACAGCTGTGGAATGAGGCTATTCCCTGGCTGTGCTGGCAGCAGGCTGGCCGTGCATTCGAGGGGACAGCACTGAGTCATAGCCCTGGGCAGCCAGTACTGACTCAGCCCCGCGCTCCCGCCGGGAACACAGGCTCAAGGTAACCCCGGCAGCTTTTGTGGAGGTGATGGATTCCCTTGGCTTGGGGACAGACACACACCACAGCTGACCCGGAGGCAGAGAACAGAAAAAGATCCCGAATCGCTTTGCAACCAGACATTCTTAAGAGGACGACTGTCTTGAGCATCCTCCTAGCTCAGCTCTCATGGTAGTAGCAGTTACATCGGTTTCTTTGGGTTTTGGTTTTTTTTTTACCTTAATTATTACTTAAATGCACACATGTGCTGCTATTTTCGTCAGCTACAGCCCCAAATACAGCTGGCTCCGGCTAGCTCCCAGAGCCTGCTGATGACCTCCTCAAGGACTTAAATTGCAAAACCAATTATTTCTCATACCTACCATACAAAAAACATTCACTAAAAGGATTTAAAAAATGTTAAACAGCAGGAAAGAGCCAAAAAACCCAGCCACACTGTCTCCAAACAGGAAAGAAACTTGCTTTAAAATGTCATTTCACTTGCTTACATAATCATTTCACCAAGCTTTTTTTTTTTTTTTTTTGGTCAGGCAGCATTTCTACTATAAAGGTATTTCCTTTAAAACCAAGATACATAAATAACAGCATCCGCTGCTAAATACAGCCCAAACCCATATCAATCATTCAATCTTCAGTACTTAAATATAAGCTGAAATCCTCACTGCAGCAGCTGGATGGCCTGAGTTTCAAACATACCAAGTACCTGCTGGTTTCAGAAGCTGCAGAAACAGCAAGAGGTCTGGTCTCTCTTCATCAGACCACATTCTCAGGCATTCAAGCAAAGACTCTCAGGATCCTGTACCCCCACAACTTCAAACACAAGAGGCATCAGCTTAACAAGACACTTACTGCAAGCACCTGGAGACAACCCATTTCAGCCTCACCTGGAAACACCCTGGCACCTAGAAGCACCAACACACTCAACCAACAGGGAAACATTCCCCACAACCACCACTGCCATCCCCAAAACGTCCTCAAGTCACAGGTGACACCTCAACAACACTGATGCAGCGTTGCTGAGAGGGCATGTTACACTCATGGTCTGTCCCACAGCTCTCTCACAGCAGTGTTTGCCATCATCCTGTTTAGCAGGAATCCCTTGTGCAGGATATCTGACTGGGTGCCTGGGAACAATCAGAGGCAGCAGTCTGGGGTTTGCCAGGTGTAGGCATGAGTTTGCTAGGAAACAGCAGAGCCTATATAAGTGGCTTTTAAAAGAGAAGAAAGTCCTATATAATTATAATAAAAGTATTCCAGAAGACCTTTGTGCTCATAGCAAGCCAGAGGTCTGCCACTGAGGGCTTACGGAATTGCATTTCCATTCCCAAAACACATAAAGCCCATGAAAGGGCACCTAAGATCCAACTGAGCAGATAAATCTGGATAACTGGGGGCAATATCAAAGTAGATTGGGGTCTGTGTAATCAAAACTATGAGACACTCCTGTTTCAAACACTGAGAACAATGTCCTCTCTGGTACCTTCTCAGAAAACAAGTGCTCATAGAACAAACACTCCTCCTGCTGAAAAAGATGGCTATTTTTTCTCTCTCAAGCTGAGGAGCCAGTGCTCTTGAAAATCAGCAACACAGAGAAGCTTCAGCCAGCACACTGGCTGCTGAAAACAAACTTCGAAAAGCATGTGTGCATGAGAGGTTGGGCCAATGCTCATCTGTCACGCTCTGATAAACCCCACAGCAAAATGTGGGAAAATTCCTCGTGCTATCCTCACTCCTAACTCCTGAAAGCAAGAATGGTGCGCTCAGGCAGCTGCACCCTGGGAAACCTGGGGAAGGCATCCCAGGAAGGAGCAACACAGCCAGGATCACACCCAAACTGCTCTGTCCCTGTCTCACAGAAAACTGTGGATTCAGAGTACAGATAAACAGGGCTCTGCACGGAATTCACAGAGGGCAGGGCCTCAGAGCAGGGGCGATGCACAGTCACCTGGCAGAAGCCCACTGCTAGTCATCTCCATATGAGCACGGATTTCATGGAAAAACCAGGACTGCTCAACCTTGGACTGCCAGAGGAGCAGTGGGAAGCTCTCTGCGCAGCTGTGCCAGCCCTGAATGGCGAGAGTTACTGAGCCTTGCCTCTGGTCAGCGCACACAACTACAAGGCAAAAGGGCCAGGAAACATAGTTCACTGTAGAAGGAAAAACAAAGTTAGACAGAAGATTTGGCAAAATCCCCAAAGGCATCTATCTCGGACATCCCAAAAGTAACAACAGCCATTCAAGAAGTGACTTGTTTATACTACAAGGCTCATTACAACAGAGGCCTGCCTATTTTTAGAGGTAGATATTGCTACAATTGAGTGCTACATAAACCCAAACAATTATTTTAAAAGGGTATTCCATCACTAATTATTCTAAACATCTTGTGCGTTCGGGAAGGTTGGCCTACTGCCACTCTCCAGCATAAAACAGCTCTGAGAACGACGCTACAACTTCACTCTCAGTGACAGAGTAACTCACAGAGCAAACAGGGTGCCTGTGGGATCCCAACAGCTCCAGTAAGCTCACCACCACTGGATAAAATAAAAAACAGTATGAAATGAGACCCTAATCTTTTTTATGCTAAAAAATACATGGAGTCGTTTTTTCTTTTATACACCACCCAAAAAAGGCGATAAAGGGAAAAGAAAAAAAAAAAGCCCAGGCCAAGGACCAGCATGGCTGATAGTGGCTCATGCATCAATTCTGTTGTTTCACCAGCCTGAGTGCAGAGTTCTGAGTGCTCTGTAGACCCTCTCGGGCATGACCAGCGCCTCCCTCACCTGAGTCCTGAGAGGTACAAGGTGAAGATGGGCAGAGAGCAGAGGTGGCCCAGGCAAGCGGTGCCCCTCGATCACCAGGCACCAGAGAGGTGCCCTTAGGAAGCCTTTTGGCTTCTGGGTTTTTTTCAAGCAAATCAGACTTTTAAAAGCACAATCACAGATCTCACGACTGCAGTTTTGCTCCAGGACTGCACAAATGGAACCAAATCCCAAATGAACAACGAAACCCACCGGGGGCCACGGCAACAGATGAAAAGGGCTCTGGAGGGTTATCCAGCCAGGAAGGAAAGGCGCCGGGATGTGCAGCCCCGTTTCACGCCCGAGCTGCTCTCCAAGGACGCGCCGCCTCCCACTGCAGAGGGCGGGCGGCGGTGCCGGGGGCAGCCGGACCCGGCGACGCCGGAGGAGCGCGGCGACAACCCGGAGGCACCGGGAGAAGAGCAGGGCGGCCAAACCCCCCTGC
>VZTN01011114.1:92973-126333 GCA_013400515.1 Erpornis zantholeuca
CGGGGGCGGGGCCGCGCTGTGCACCCTTCGCCCCCGCCTTGCCCTCAGCCCGTCGCCGGAGCGCCGGGACGCACACCCGCATCCCCCACACCGAAGGGGGGCCGGCACCAGCCTCCACGGCTGCCGGGGCCCAAGGACTGAGCCTCTGCCATTCCAACGTCATTCTGGATGCGGTGTCCGTGTGCGAGTGCCTCCCACCACGCCAAGATAAGAAGGCCAAACTATTTTCCAGGAAGCAGTGGGAAAGCTCCACCCAAACACCATCAGTAAAGTTCATCAGTGCTTCCACCACATGTGGTCCTTTATGTGTGTTAGGGCTTCAGCCTCCTGCGGAACAGGGAATCCTAAAAGGTTTCAATAACTGCTTTAAAGCTTGGCTGTTTATGACAACAGGCTTAGAACGAAGGCATGTGGTCACCTGGGGAGCAGGTTTCTGACGTGCATTTTGCTCTTGACATAGAATCCCAGAATGGATTAGGTTGGAAGGGACCTTAAAGCTCATCCCATTCCACCCCCTGCCATGGTTAGGGGTACCTTCCACTATTTGCTCTAAGCCCCATCCAACCTGATCTGGAACACTTCAGGGATAGGGCAACCATAGCTTCTCTGGGCAACCTGTGCCAGGGCCTCGCCACCCTCACAGCCACAAATTTCATCCCAATACCCAATCTAAACCTACTCTCTGTCCATTTAAAACCACTGCAAGTCACTGTAGTTTAAAGACATCTGCAGGTCCTGAATCAACCCCAGGCTGTGGGATAGTGCAGGACACAGAGGAATGCAACACTGGCCTTGCTCTTCCCAGTTTTTGTGGGTTTTCAAGCTTGCAGCCTGATATCACTCCTCTTCTCTGCCCTTCAGAGCACTTTCATCACATCCCAAAATCTCATTTCTGGCCACAGTTAACCACAGACATCAACTGATCAAAGAGAAAACTTTTCCAGCTTTCTGTCCCTTTGAGGTTACCTGGCCACCCTTTCAGCGAAGGAATTCTTCCTAATATCCAATCTAAACCTCGCCTGGTACAACTTGAGGCAGTTTCCTATGGTCCTGGATATGTGTTGGCGTGTCTTGTTGCATCAACCACCTTGGCATTACTAAAATTTCATGCTGAGAACTCTGTGTGCTTTCTCACCTGTTTCTCCAGAGTGTTTTGGTGGTGACCCGCACATTACCATGTCCGTTCAGTGCCCAGTGCGGGCTCCAGGTGCAGCACTGGGTAGCTCGTGGCTTCTTCCTTCTCTCCTTGTTCGTGGTGGGGTAAGGATCCATGCAGGCGTTCACAGGGAGGGCAAAGAGGACCAGCATAAAAGCCAATGCTGGAAACGACAACCTATTTTTATGCTTCCTTCTTGCAGGCACAACCCTTCACCTCTGCCCTGCTCAGGAGCAGCAGCACCAACAGGCAGGCTGCTTTTGGCTGCTGATGCCATCACCTCCAAGAATGCCTGTCTGTGTTTTCTTATCCTATTTTAAGCTCACAGAATTTAACACTAACTACTGCATTTTTCCCCTGCCTTAGGATCAGCACTGAAGCCACAAAACGAAACCACTCAGTTCCACCTCTGTGTCACTGGCCAAGTGGTTGTGTCCCACCAGGATGTTGGGAAAATCACTGCTGGACACAATCCTGTGCCATGTGCTCTGGGATGACCCTGCCTGAGCTGGGAGGTTGGATGAGGTGACCCATTGTGGTCCCTTCCAACCTGACCTTGAAATGTAGCAGGGACAAGGGTGGGGTGGGAGACACAGTGTGTTCCCAGGCTCCTCATCCCGCTCCCTGCCACTGTGGGATGAAAAGGGGCTCCCTCCCCAAACAGCACTGGCCTTGCTGAGGTGAGCCACTATGACTCAGTTTCTGGCGCTTATGAAATGTTTTTCCAAATCATTCAAACTTTGGTGTGCCGGTTTGGTTTTTTGGGCTTTTTTGATTAGTTGGGGTTTCTTTGGCTTGGTTTGTTATCTGTAAACCCACTTTAATAAATTAATGGCTCTTTAGCAGTTTTTTCTTCATCAAAGACCTGGGAAATCGGAAATATTAGGCAGTCACTCATAGAAGTGAGCATGGCACATTTCAGACACCACAAGCCAAAAGCAGCTTCATGCTTTCCATACTCTGACAGTGATTTTCCACCTCAGGGAAACATGATTTGCAAACTGGTTTTGCTCCTTGGGGTCCCCACATATCCCTGTGTGCTAGTCCTGCTGCACAGTTCTGCGATATGGACTCTCCATCCCACATCCACCATACTTGAGACACACCTTGCATCCTGCATGCCAGTTCATCCAGAACTACTCTGAGAGTCCTTAACCTCACCTGAGGATGTGGTGGATGCACTGCCAGACCCAGCACCTCCTCCACCATTCTGTGCCACCAACCCAACAGAAGCTGCATCCTTGAAAAGCCCTGGCAGCAGATCCAAGCTTGGTAGTTTCTGCCTGCTGTCGCCATATGATCCTCAGCAGAGCAGCTGCCAAGCCTGGGGAACCTGCTTCCAAATCCATGCTGCAAAAAGAAGGAGGGAGGATGTTTAACCCATTCCTTGCAGAGTGGCAAACTGGCAGTCCTGGAGAAGGACAATGGCATCCTCACTGGGGTGGTGGCTGCTGCTGTAGGACAACTGGGGAGCTTAGTCGCCTAATCAAAGATTCAGCTGCTTCATAGATGGTCTGTAACACGAATTTCTAAGGCCAGCACATGCTTCAAGGCAGTTTGGCAGCTCCTCTTGCAGTAATCTGCTTGTGAATCTACCCCTGAACAATGCCAAGGTGTGTCTTCATGCCTACATGGTGTCCTGGGCTGGGTCTACCGGCAGGATGGTGATTCCAGACTGCCTGTGAGCACACAAATCAGGTGATAGGCCAAGAGGAGTGCCCTGCCTGAGGTCATCCAAGAGAAGAGCTGGATCAGGGCAGCCCCAAGACAGAGACGCCCCCACACTAGGCTAGAGACATGTATTAGAGACAGGGATCTCCATCCACAGGAATCTCCATCCTTGGGATTGCAGGAAGAGTGACATCCAATGCAATTTCACAGGAGCACCAATGGTCCTGTCTTTTCACCCCACCTGCAGGGACCCCACTGTATAGGGCAGAGGAAGGACTCTGGCTTCCCCTCACCCTCCCACCCTCAGGCTGGGCAGCCACAGGCATGGGACTATGTGGTGCCACCCATGGCAAAATGTCTCTTGGGGTCAGGCAGGACCAGAAGCCAAAATACAGAACTGCATTGGGGACAGTCTGAGCACTGCCCAGCAACCGGTCAGGAACCAACCTACTTCATGACCAAGGCAAGGCCAATTTTTAAACCATGAGCATCTAGGGAGGTTCTGGTCATGGCAGATGAGGTGCAGTGTAGGCTGGCTGTTACTGCTCAGCTGCCAGGCCCTGGCACCAAGACAGACTGAGCTGACCTTCTGTGGAACTGTGACAAGGAGTGGTCAAAAAAATAAAAAAAGTAAAGTTAACATTCAGAATTAGGAGAGAAAACTGGAAGCAAGATCCAGCAAGTGCTATTCAAGTATAAGAACATCTCTAGCTCAAAAATCCCAAGACATGGACTGTGAGAAGTTGGAAAAATACATGGAAAAGGATTGCTTGAACTGGTTCACCACTTCTATTTACACTGGTCAAAATGAGCAGCAGCTTCCAGAGCTCACCCCAGGTGCCTGCAGCATCCTCTGCTTGTCTCATGCACCTGCATTGCACACTGAGCAATGATGAGCATCCCAGTGTTCACTTCGAGCCCCATCACCAACATCAGGCATTGTGGGCACAGCACCCCCAAAAGCAGCAAGAGCTCTCCCTTTACACAGAGGGCCAAAAGGTGGGTGGAGGAACATCAACAGAGTTGAAAGAGTTGTCTTCCCATAGTAACACCTCCTGCTCCCAAAGCAAAGGGGTTCATGAGGCAGGTAGGAGTTGTTTTACCAGTGAAGTGGAAGGTGTTTAGACAAACCATCACATTGGTGAGCAGAGATTACATGTACTCAGGACAGCTGTAAATGCATTCAGATTAAGCATATCCAAAACAGCTGTAAACACAGCTATGTCCCTCTGCCTAGAGCACCAACACTCCAGGCCATGGCACCAGGGATGTGGATGTGTTCATAAACCCAACAGACTGTCAGGGCCTACAGCACTCACAGCTGCAGAGAGCACTGGTGCCCCAAGGCCCTGTCCCACAGCAGGGCTATCAAGCAGCCCCCTTCCTCCCTGCCAGGCCTGCGGAAAGCAGGAGCAGCAACATCCCCCAGGGAACCCTTTTGTGGGTTGGCTTCTGTCCATCAATCCCTCAAACAGTGCCTCCTAAAGCCAGAAAAACCATACATTAAATACAGATCAAGTGTTCAGCTGAGAATGGTCTGTCCATCCCCCCAGGCTGGCTGAGCTGGAACAAAGGGGTGCCTTTGACAGGATGATTATCTCTTCCTTCATCTCCTTCACTTGGGAGGATATCCTGGCATCATCTGCTTTTACCTGCTCAGGGCCTGATATTTGTTCCCTTTCTAGCACCTTCCTGTTTGGGACATTTCTTTGTCTAAGCTTCCTCTCCTACTTGTGTTGCTGAAACCAAGTCCAGGGAGCATCAGGCAAACAACATGTGGCATGCCACTGTCAACATCCTCCACAGCAAACGGCATCCTACACTTTCCTTGAGCAGACAGACCAGTGGCAAACCCCCTGGTCATGGCTTACTCAAGTCTCGAAGAGAACCTGCACTGCATCCATCCACAGAAATCCTCAATTTAGGAACACTGAGCATGGATCCAGATCCCACTCCTCGCTGCCCTGGGTTAGCACCATCAGGGACAACTGCAGCTCCCCAAATGTTTGGGGATGACGAACAACAAGGAACAGATACAGGCACACCTGTATGGTTCATGTACAAATCACATGAGCTCAAACGGAGTCACCAACACACCCTATTTAGCACAAAACACCAATCATTACAGCAGAGAGAAACCCTTAGATAATATTTTATGCATTCTACTTGGAATCAAGCAGTCTGGAAACTTCAGCACATCCAGATGCAAAGGTCTAAATCTTAAAAACACCGCTGGCAAGGCACTGTGTTTTGTTTGCACTATTTAACAGATTCCTCATAAGGAAAATTGAATCAGTTTAGGGAAAAAAAAGCAACCACAAAAATCCTTGTGCCCCTGTCAGCAATGCCACTCCTGATGCCAATCCCAGTTTGGGTTGCCAGAGCACCCAGTGAGGCATCAGGACCAGACAGAGAGAAACCACAGAGCAACACACCAGCTGCCTCTCCCAGAAAAAACATCTGAACAGGATTAAATTGCTCGTCAAACTAGAAACACAAAGCCAGGTTTAAGGCCTCACACTGAAGCAACCATGGTTCAGAGCACAATCAGCAGATCCCAGATAATTATATCATTGGGAAGAGTCAGCATGCAGGGCATGGCTTTCCCTTGCAAGGAAACTGTGAGTATGGAGATAAGGGTGATCCAATTAAGCGGACTTTATGGGGATTTCAAAATGGTATGTGGCAATGCTCTTAAGCACTTAAAGAATACCCAAAAGCTCTTAAAGAAACTGAGCTGCCATGGGATAAGAGGTAGAACCCTCCTGGGATTAGTAACTGATGAAAGGTCAGGAAGTGAAGAGCAGGAACAGGGCTGCATCTCTAAAGGGAAGGTTCCAATGCATCCTGCCTGAGTGGTCTGAAAAGGCCAGGACACAATACTGTGACAGCACATCCCTGCAGGATGGCCACTAAGGGCAGTAATGCCAACAAAGGCAAAAAGGCCATGGTGAAACCTGTGCTTCTGAGCAGGGACAAGTGGGGCTGTACTCTGAGGCAAAGGCTGGATCAGGTGATTCACCTCTGCCCCTCTCTTGTGCAACACTTCAATGAAAGGAGTTTCTGGTGCCAACCTCATCTGCTTCCAAAACCATCAGGCAGCTCAAATTTGCATGCAGTTGGATTTCCTTGGGTTTCCTGAGGCTGCTCCTGCAGGAACCCACCTTGGGTTGGTTTCAGAGGTAAAAAAAGAGCAAAAGAAACAGATACAAGTGTGGGAAATGTAAGGAGCAGCCAGGGAAGAGGGCATCTGGGGAGGGAAATAACCCCACACAGGGGAAGAGCTCACTGCACATGCTGGAGCATGCAAGAGTGGCAGAAGGTCAGAAGCGCCAAGTCTCTGCTCTGCCAGCCACATTCTGGGCCAGAAGGAGCAGGAGACACTAGAATTTCAGCTGTCTGGAGCTCCCTGAGTGTTGGGTCAGCCACACTGCCCACAGTGGGACTGTTGAAGACCGTTGCCATGGCTGGAGGGGTCTGTTGGCACCTGCAGCCATGTCCCTGGCAAGGTGCCCCAAGCAGACTTTCCTGTGGGCTGGGGTGTGACTGGTGACATGCAAGGTTATGGAAGGGGGAGGAGTGCAGGTCTTTTTTGTGAGCTGAGAGACAAGTCCTCACCCCCAGACAGCAAACCTATGGACACACCCCCAAATGACCCACAGAGGCTCAAAGCTCAGACTGACCAGTGGCTGTGGTGAATACATGGATGGGAAGGGAGTCAGTCCTGCTGTGCCCTAGGCAGTAAGTAGGGAGAACAACCATACTGCAACAGAGACCCAATGCTCCCAATATTCCCACTGTTCCTCACCAGCTGCCATTGGTACCCTAAGGACAGCCTAAGAAGTGCATCTGGAGTTGCACCAGACCACGGCATGACCCAGGGCCTGCTCTCAGCTGGTGGAGGGGAGAACCTGGGAATCATCTCAAGGAGCCCATGGCAGCCCCCCAGCCCCACTGCTCCCAGCCAGCACTTGGAACAAGCCACCTGGACCCCAGCAACCACAAGGTTTCCCTGGTAGCCTGGGAGGCAGCCAGCTCCACCCCAATACCCACAGCACCAGGATGCATCTCAGTGCTGGGGCTGACAAGGCTGGCAAAAGCCATATCACATGCTTAGCTCCAGGGGAACAAAGAAAGCCATGGGCAGATAAGCCAGCTCATGGCTTCAAACAAGAGTGTCAGCAAATGTGCTCTCTACCCAGCAAAAGTCATATTTTCCACAGGCAAAGGGGATTTGTATGAGGTCTGTAAGGAAAACTTTCCAGGGCAGACAAGCCAGCAAGCAGAAGAAAGAAGGAGGTAGGCTACATGCTCAGAACTCAAGGGATTTCCTAGGGTTAGACAAAAGGCTGGGACTGGCTCTGTGTGCACTACACTTTTCCGAGCTGTGCTGCTGCCCTGATGCAAGCCCTGCTCCAGCAGGAACCAACCAATGGGCCATCACAGGTACCACGGAGAAACGTAGGAGTAGTAAGAGCAGGGATATTAAAAAATATCCCTGCACACCAACAACACTACCCATGAGCTGCTGGGAAGAGAGAATCCCCTTCCACCCACTGCTCTGTGTGTAGCTGAAAATATCCACTGGTACCACCAGATGGACAGGATACCCTGGTTCCTACTTTCAGACATAGCTCTATGAACAGCCTTCAAAGGCAAAATCCCCAACAAGAAAGAGAACAGCTCAAAAAAGTAGCCCCAAATTTCTCCAGTCCCGAGTTGCAGTGCATTCACTGCTTACTCACTTCTTGCCAAGTCTGGAGCTGCCGGGTTGGGCCCCCACCCACCCCTCTGGCACAACTACTCCTTACAGCTTGGAAGCTATTTTTTTCCCACCCTGCTATCTAAAAAAGGAAAAAAAAGGCGTGAAAGCTTTTATCATCCTGAAAACATGCCAACTGCGAAGGCGACTCTGTGTCTCAGACGCCTGTTTCCTGGCAGATTTTAAGTCCTTTGCTCAACTGCTCAGATGGCGGGGGCAGAAGATGCCTGCAGCAGCAGGCTGTGAACTGGAGCTCTAAATACTCACATGTTTAACTGCTGCTGAATTCCTGGGGGACCAACAATTCCAAACAGCAGGCTCAGAGCTACACACACAGAGTGATGGCGCCAGCCCATCCGAGGTGAAGGAAAGGTGTGAATGTGTTGCACAGTGATGCTGTGCATGCAGACCAAGGGCCATGAGCCTGGGTACAGGAGGTACTGAGGGGGGTCACTGGCCCAGCACCTCCACCTGGGGACAGCTACCTGGCAGTAAAAAAGGGGGATCACCCTGCTCAACACCTGCACCGGGTCAGTCACCCCTTCACTTCCCAGATAATGAGGCTTCAGCTCTGTTGGCTCCCAGAGGTTTGAAAGGAAAGAATGGAACCCAGCAAGCAGGCTGAGCAAGGAAAAAGTGCTGGACAACTGCACTGTTAGTGTCCAAATTTCCAGTGACCAGCTCTGGCTGTAGCCACCTAGAAGTGCTGCAAAATCCACATGCAGCCGAAGGGGTAGGGACCCTACCTTGGAGCCACCCTGTAAAGAGCTACACACACAGAGCCCTTCATGACAGTGATGCTTTAGGGGGCTCCAACGTGCTTGGAGCTGGTTTTGCAGAGGTATGATGTCCAAGTTTTGGCCAGGACCATGGGATTCTTCCGTAGAGCCTCATGTCATTACCAGGGTGGGGGGTAGTGACTCTCTGGCTTGCAGTCAAAGAAAAACATAGCAGCATTGTCTACCATCATTCATTGTCTCGAAGTCTGGGTGAGCATTTCTGCATGTGAATCACCCCCTCTTTTGTTATTAATACTGTTGCTGTTACTGTTCCTTTTCTTATCGCATTGCTGTTTCCAGTTTTCCATCCTCCTTTGTACTTAGAATCTATAGAGAATTATACAATGGTTTGGGTTGGAAAGAACCTTAAAGCTCATCCAGTTCCACCCTCTGCCATGGGCAAGAACACTTTCCACTATCCCAGGTTGCTCCAAGTACCATCCAAACTGGCCTTAAGCACTTCAAGGGATGGGGCAGCCACAGCTGCTCTGTGCCAGGGTCTCAGCACCCTCACAGGGAACAATTGCTTCCCAATATCCCATCTAGTCCTGCCCTCTGGCAGTGTGAAGCCATTACCCCTTGTCCTGGTCCTCTAGGACCCTTGTCCACAGCCCCTCTCCAGCTCTCTTGAAGCCCCTATAGGCACTGCAGGTGGGGGGGCTTGAAGGTCTCCCCAGAGCTTTCTCTTGCCCAGGCTGAACAATCTCAATTATGGGTATCTTCACCTTCTTCACCTCCCACCTCCTCTCCCTTTCAGCACAAGGATGGCTGCACCTGCAGCTGGCCAGCCTGAGAGCAACAGGATGGAGGACAGGACACAGTCAGCATCTCTCCGTGGCTTCTGCCAGCAGGAAGCTCCTGCCAGGCCCTGTGGGAAAAGGGGTGGCACTTCTCTAACAGGCAGAGTCAGCAACAATGTCTGCACTGACTGAGCCAAGAGGCACCAGACAAAGCCTTTATTCAACAGTGCCAGCCTAGAGAGAGAAGAGCAGCAGCATTAGTATTGAAGCAAGACAGGTATGATCAAGGTGCCAGACACCCCCATTGCAGCTGGTTTCAGGCACTAACTTGGGTCAGAGTCAACTGCAGAAGGCTGCTTTCCCAAGGTTAAGAAGCATCAATAAACTTTTTTTATGGTTCAAAAGACAGCACTGATATTTTTGGGTTTCAAATCAGGATCATCTCCAATAGGGAATGGCCCTGCCTTCAGCTGTCCCCCATGAAAATTCACTGGGGTTTTGTGAACACTGGTGTTTGGTAAAAGAAAGGCCTGCTCCAGAGGTTCCCAATCCCAAAGCCAAAAATGATTGGCTGAAGTTCACAGCCTGCAGGATGCTTCCTACAGGGCAGGCCAAATAGGGAACAAAGGCCAAAAGGGATGAGCATCACCCACAGGAAGCACGTGCTTCCAGGGCAGGAGGAAGGCAAGTCTGCAAGTTAGACGTGATCTGCAGTAATTTCTCATTGCTTGTAGCAGTCTCCCAATTCACCGTACACACGGAAAGAACAATTATTTTAAGTCATTTTTCCAGAGAAGGAAATAAACTCTTATTTCAATTCCTATTTACCAAAACAAGAGCCAGACGAACTCAGTGCTGTATGAAAGTATGTTTATTCCAAAGCTAAGTTTTTCACAGAAAACTGTCTGTGAACAGCAGCATTGGTCATGACGAACTCCAAAAGCCTCCTGGGCTCACAGGCTTGGGGTCCTGAACCATCCCAACAGAGCAAGCAAGAATCTCTTCTCAGAGTTGTCAGGAAGAGGGGGGCAGGGAGAATGACAGAAAACAGATACATGGGCATTGGCACAATTTCAGAAATCATGCCTGCTCACAAGAAGAGCAAATGTATCAAGACACTTTGCAGGGAGATTAACGCCTGCACAAGAATCTCACAGGACACCCTGCTCCGTGCAGATTGCCTGTAAAGGAGCAGCTGCCCCTGTCAGGAGAGAGTTGCGTTACTCCTGCAGACAGAAACCAGGGCTGTTGGATTTAATCATCTGCTGAACTGCTTCCAAGGACCGAAGTGGCTGGGAGGTCGTGCCAGGGATGTGCTCCTTCACCGTGTGCGCATGTCTGGGCCCGGCTGAAGTTCTAAAGGGGTTCCCCTTCTTCCCCCTGCCTCAGCCTCTTGGAGAGGTGCTTGCTGATGGCCAGGAGGGGGTTGGCTCTGTACTGGGGATTGGTGATAGCCTCATGAAACCGAGCCACTTCCTCCTCTCTGAGGAAAGAAAAATAACACACCAGTTCTCTAAGTGCCTCATGTGAAAGGAACTGAGCAGATAAGAACCAACTCACAAAGTAGCAGATTTCTGTTGAGACAGAGTGATCTTGGGTGTAAATTTCAGAGAAAGTGCAAGAATAAGCCTAATTTAGCCAAGGGCAAAGCTCAAATTGCTGCCAGTTTCATGGGAGCCAGAGACTTTGATGGCATGCTACAGAGAAACAAACAATCACGTTAGTGTCCAACAGCACTTGGGAATGGTTTTTTTTAGAGCTTTTCCCTAGTAAACCAGAAACAAGAGACTGTGGATCTGGTGAATCACTAGGAATGAAAATTACTTTAGATTGCACCAGCACAAAATCAAATTCTCTTTAGAGAGCTCATCTACTGACTCTCTTTATTGCTGAACATTGAGCCTCAATAATCCTACATGCAACACTAGCTGAACACATGGGAAGGGCATGACAGAATTACCTCTGAATGCCTGGTCACAGCTGCTTCCTGGGGAAATGGCCTTGTCTTAAAAAGCAAGCAAGCAGGGAGCGACAAGAACAAAGCAGGAGTATAAAAGAAAACCACTGAGTTTTCACATAGTCACATTCACTGCAGCATCTCCATCTCCCTCAGACTGCAAGGCTCTCCACAGCTTTGCCAGACACACACTTGGTAGCATTCAGGTATTTTCCTCCCAAGCATGGCCCTTCCCTTCAATGCTCCTGCCAGAGGAACAGAGAGAGGAGCCAAACCTGAAGCTTGGGTTGGGGCAATAAGGTGAGGCTTAAGGAACCTCTCATGGGAGCTAATACCTCAGGAAAGAAACCTCAAGACCTTCCTCCAAACTTTTTCGCTCCAAAGCAGACTTCCCAGACCACCAAAAAGTAAAGAAAGGCGGAACTGAGCAAAAAAGGCATCCCAGCACCAGCACTGGCCTGTTTCTGACAGAGAACGGTATTCACAGAGAGCAGTGCTGGATCTGTAGCCTGACTGTTCAGCCTCAGCTTGTAGCTGAATGGCTCCAAACTGACAGAAATCCTGGAAACAAGAAAGCAAACACTGCCAGATCACAGAGCCTAGCCCCAGGAGAGCTGTGCTGAGGGAAAATGAAGTTCTTGATGGCAGTATAAACTATCCAACAGACTGTACAGAGGAATAAGGATTTGCCAGACTAAGTCCAGGAGTTACTTAGAAACATTTAAGTTCTGTATCCTTGTTGATATTCAAAAGCCATGTGGATATGGGTCTTGAGCAAGCAGGGTCACCTCTAGGTGACCCTGCTTGAACACAGATGACCCCCAGAGGTCCCTTCTAGTCTCAACCATTCCACGAGGCTCTGCAGGCACTGGACACTGACAACTGGGTACTTACAGCAGCTGATGTTTCTGAGCTTGTTTCATCAGACAGAAGTCTGCTGGTTCTGCCTTTGCTTTTATGTGGCTGCGGAGAGAAGAAACAAAACAAGTGAGAGTCAGAGCATTAATTTAGCGATGGCTGTGAAAGAGTCCAGGGATTCTGTGTCTGCCTTCCCAGAAAGAACAGGTAATTAATTGTCCTGCATGGAAATTGTCCTGAAAGGCAATTATTTCCATAGCCAGGCATTGCATGGAAATGCAAACTCCTTCCACCCGAGGCTGACAGAGCAGGAGGCATTACAGGAAAACCAGATCGCTCAGTGCCAGAACTGGTCATTAGCTGTCCATGTCCAGATCACTTTCTGCTTATCCCTGACCTCCAGGTCAAACCAATCCTGTTGCTTAGATTAAAGATTCCATCAAACCTCCCCTCCTCACCACACACGTCGCCTCTGCACAGCTCACATTCCCTGCCGACACCATGGAGCTCCAACCTCCACAGCCATCATTACAGGGAGCACCACGGATACTCAGCAAGAGGAGGGAGCTGTCAGCCCTGCTTTGGTTGCTGCAGTGGGATCACTGGGATATAACGCGCTGTAACGAAGGATGGTGCACTCTGTGCAGAAGAGATGTAACAGCAGATACTGATCTGCCATCTCTCTATGCATTCCTTACTCCTGGGCAAAGTCCAAGGAGGCCAGAGGTGTAACCCCATTCCATGTGGTGCCCGATGCCAAGCAGCAGCAGAGATTTACCACAAAGCCAGCACTGAACCCCAGCAAGGGACATGCAGGAAGGGCAGAGACTGCTTTTGGGACTTGTGGTACACAAGGAGAGTTGCTGGCAGAACTGGACATTAAAGAAAGGAGAGGAAATTTCTGTTCTTCAGGATTACACAGATACAAAAGTTAACAGGAGAAACAGGTCAGGGTTGCTCCTCCCCAATTTGCCCTGAAGCAGAGCCCCAGCACACAGGCCAAGGGGGAGAAAGAGGGCCTGCATCCCACCTCTCTGTTGGAGCAGGGATGAAGGAGGAATATGCCCATACTGGTGGGTGCTGGGAGCTATGGCCACTCCATCTGATCTGCCCCAAAGGTCAGGAAACACAATAGTTTCTCACCATCTCTTCAAAACAGCAGGATCTGGCCTCTTGTTACAGTGACCTCCTCTTCCTATTTCCATCTCTGGCATGCTACCCATTCTCTTATTTTGCCTTTTTCCCCCATTCTTCCCTTCTTCTCACTCCCCTTGCCTCACATTCCTTCATGCCATTCATCTCCTCTCCTCTCCTCTCCTCTCCTCTCCTCTACCCCAGTATCCTCTCCTCTCCAACAGCTCAGCACAGGAACCACATCTGGTCCTAGTTTGCCTGGAATGCTCACAGAAGCTCAGGAAAATCCTTTCTCAAGCTGGATGCCAACCCTTGGTCACCAGAACAGGGCTTGCCAAACCTGTGGGTACCACCAAGTCATCATAGCAGTCCCTTCAGAGGTGAGCAGCTCTGCAAAGGCTGACAGAGCCTAAAGGAAAGTTATTCTAGAGCACATTCCTGGCTGAATTTCCCCCCAAAACCACCAGCACGCTGCCTGTTCACTCAGACCCTGTTAGCAGCCCAGCTTCGTTACACTTCATTGCCTTCATTCATTATAAAACAGAATAAAAACCTCCCTGTAATGCGCTCTTACCCTGCAGGAGATCAAATTCCTGGAGAATCTAATCTTTTATTAATACTGCTGACAAATCACAGGAGTATTACCCTTCCTTTCTGTAATGATTCAAATCCTATAAAAGCCTCTTCTGATTATTTCAAACACTTCTATACAGACATCCAGGAAGCCAGAAGCCAGCAAAGGGAAAAAAAGCCTGTAGCTCCTCCATGCCACTGCCAAGGGGGGCTGGTTTTGCATTAGCAGGTCATAGGCAACATAGGTGACATCAGCCCACGTCAAATTCCCACCTCCACTGTGCCAACACGGGCTTCTAAAAGGAGAGACTTTTGTGAAGGTCAGGGATAGGGAGAGAGGGAGCTGACAGCACACAGGGAACAGCCAACTCAGCCATGCTCTTGGCCAAAGTCACACTACAGGACAACAAAGATTCTGGCCAGAGCACAAAGGGCTTGAACTGCCTCAGGAGAAAGCCTGGATGAAGATCTGGAAGGATGGAATGTCAGGCTGCAAAACCACAAGCCCAGGTTATCAGGTGAGGTCAGCAGCATTACAATGTGGACACCTATGTGTCACTCCTGCAACTCCCAGGACATCTGGATGCTCCCAGCCTGTCTCATACCAAGCCTCATCTGAGCAATATGGTTCCCCTCCTAGCTACAGGTTCAGAAGACACATTTCACCTTTTTTTCTTGTGTCAAGTGAAGCATGGAAAGGGTTAAAACAGAGCTGAGAATGAGACCCTGTTCTCCTGACTGCTGCCTGTAGCTACAAGCTGAGCTGAAGGACACTTCAGCCCACAGGAAGAAGGGAACACACACAGCCCATCCCTAAATGGCACATACCTTTTGAGAGGCTTCCTGCCTCTGCCCCCTGTGGTCAGGTCAGAGAGCTCAGGAAGGGCTTCCATCAAGGGCTGCATGTCTCCCACCACAGGTGTTGCTTTCCGCTTCGCTTCAGCTTTTTGCTTTTGCTTGGCCATCTTTACGCTTTCTATTTCTGAGTCAGAAACAAGGCATTACTGGAAGAAGGGGTAACACCTGCAGGAGATAACCCTTGAGCTAAGAAATTCATAGGTTGCTTTACCATGTACGACAGGCCAGAAGTGATTTAAACCATGGAAAAAACAAAATGCAACTGGGCCATTCCCTCCATTGATGTGTTTGCTTGTAACTTTGCTTTGTAATATACATCCTTTCTGATATGGCAATTGCAGACTGATTTTTTCTGTTTCCCTCCCATGACTGTTCACTGCTCACAGGAAAATGGCACAGGAGTCCTGGCATGGCAAAAACCACACTGACCTTGCATGGAATTGAGAAACAAGAGAGGAAGGGACAACCCAAATACAGTCAACTCCACATCTGGCCTTAAACAGGCACAGCCCCCTCTCTGCATTGCTGTTGGGACCAAACAACTGTCTCCTAGCACATGCAGAAAAGATGGACTTAATTTCAGTTGTTTACTTAGTTTGGAACGAGTCAAGGTTCCACCTTCATGACTCATTGTGGAGTGCAAGCAGTCAGATGCTAGATAAACTGGACCCTTGGAAAGGCATGGCACCAAGTGGAAAGTACAGATGGCTTTTTTCAGGACCAGGTTTCCCAGTCTCCCAAGCAGCAGCTCTGACAAGGGTGTGGGCACAGAACGCTCCACAAATGTTGCATCTGTCTCCTTCTTTGCCTCAGGAGGTGGTGGGCACTAAAACCTACAGGCTTCTGCGTCAGTCCTTGAGACTCCCTTGTATATCATTAAGTCCCACAGCTGCTCACACTTCTCAAAGCCAGCAGCTTCCAGGGTGAGCACCAGCAAAACATGTCCTTTAGGACACCCCACAAAAGCCCAGCACTGCTACAAGCGTCCAGCTGAACTCCCGAGATGTCCCGATCTGACCCAAAAGTCCCTTGGACAACTGCAAGGATTCAGTGCTGAGCTACAAACTCCTTGTGTGGACATGACAGTGTGCCAGAAGCCATGGGGCTGAGCTGGTGACACAGGGAGGTCAACTCCCAAGGCAGCATGGCCACAGAAGCTCAAATATTTTTGGTGGGAGCACAAAAGCAGCCAGGCCCACTTACAGACCACAATCCTGGGTCTAATCCTGCTCCCAAAGGCAAGGAAGCAAAACTTAAATTCACTGGCTGGCTCCTTTAATACCTTTGCCTTGCTTGTTCTCCAACTCAGCTGAGTCGAAGAGCAACAGTTTTTCAGGAACTACAGTTCTGCTGTACATGAATGTTTGTGACAAATCAGGATTGGAAACACTTCTCACAGCAATCCCTGCCAAGAACACAGCTTTCTGTTCTGCATTACTTCTTTTTTTGGTCTGGCTTTATGAAGCTGACTACTTCAGTGCTTTCATAAACAGTATGTGCTCAAAATTTTCAGACACCTGATTCTGCACAAACATCCCAAATTCTTTTCCTATGAAGTCTTGTTCGTCTGAGGAGCCATGCGATATATGTATTTTTAAATGTGCATACTTCTAATGTCTGAAGCATTACATAAGTTTTTTCCCCTCTCCAGTCTCTCCTAAGATTACTTATTGGAATGGAAGAAAACTCCAAGTTTTGCATTTGCACTACTGGGCTGAACTTTGGTTCCCAGGGTCTTGGCATCCAGTGTCACAAAAGCAGCCCTGGGACAAGAAGAAACAACAAACTCAGATTTAGGAAAACAGATGAAGTGATAACTTCAGCAGTCCAAGTTGGAGTCTCTTTTGGGGGACAAAGAGTTCTTTCTCCACAAAAAACTAGCAGAGTTTTTAGGTACTTCTGTGCCTATAAAGCACTTCTAACACCTAGTATCTCCTAAAACAGATAATGTGGCCTGGAATTTACTGTCTTGGTGTTCTCCTCAAAGGAAAGCCTCTGCATTTCACTCATATTCCCTCATCTTAGTAATTTCAGAGCCAAGAGAAAGGGAAAGAGGCCACAGCAGGGCCAAAACAGCACATATGATCTTGGTAAAGACTGATACTGCAAAGGGATCAGGAGAGCTGGATTAAAACAGTGTAGGGATCCTGCTCCTGGGCTTTTCCAAAGCGGCTGACCTTGACTAGCACAGCCATCTGTGCTTTGTGTCCAAGCAAGATGTCAAGGCACTCAGAAGCGTTGGCTGGTTGTTTGGGAGGAGGTTTCCTTCACACTCATGGGTGTTAAATTCTTAACCTTTTATCTAAGAAGAGCCAGACACACCTTCAGCACAACTGGTGAAATCACAGGTTAATGAACTTGTGCTCAGAGCTCAGGCACACAGAGCACTTGGTGTAGCAGAAAGCCACAACCCTCTGCCCCAAACACAGTCTGCATCCAACTCTGTTATGTAAGAAGCTGTTAGGAGAAAAGCCTGTCCCAAGAACAGTTTCAGGTGACACAAGGAATCCCTCTGCTACACTGGGTAGGACAGCATAGTCCCCTGCTGTGCTAAGACACTCAAAACAAAAATACAGACACTTCTCACAGGAAAGAGAAGCCTTTCTGCCATGGGCTGGATTTGTTTATCTCATATTTCAGTGCCTCAAGAAAGGCCAGACTGTCTGGTAAGTGGGTTCGCTGACCTGCAGCATGTGGGAAAGAGCAGTAACACAACCAGCAGTGTCCAGAGTTCTCCCTTACTGAGGAGCAGGAGAGCCCACGGCATGCTCTCACCACAGAGGTTTGGGATTACCTGGTGGCAGCATGGAGCTCAGCTCCAGCCTGTCCTGCCATCTCCACAGATCCTGGGTGAGGAGGAGCTCCACTAGACAACTCCTCACATCTGTACCAGAGCTTTAAAACATAGAAAAATATGCTAAACTTAAATGGGAACAGTGCCCTTCTGGATAAAAAACCAGTTTATGTAGTCATATGTATTACAACTGGTAAAAAATCAAAAGTAGAACTGGGGCAACGACTGAGTCTTGGTGCTGAACACTGAGAAGCAATACCTGGAACTTTTACCCCAGTAATGGGGAAGGATGAAGGTTTCTGAGAAGCATTCAGCCTCTCCCAGCACTATCACCCAAACCCAGTGTAACTACGGTCTGTGATGCTGTGTCATAGGAATACTCACTCTGCAGCCATCTTTCCTTCCTCAGCTTCATCTTCTCTTTTTTGGAAAGAACTGTTTTTTCTTCCAAACCTAGAAGAGAAGAGACATGAGATGGAGCCGGGCTCCCTTACAACAGATTCCGTTCAACCCTTGATGCTTTTGAACTTGCTGGCACAGCAGGGAGGCTGCAGGCAGATCCAGAGGCTACCCTGCACCCCAACACTTAGCCAAACAAATCAAGCCTCCCTTGCTGTGAGTTAAAAAACAAAAAACAAATAAGTAGATCAGATCATTAGCACAGGATTACAGAATGGTTTGGATTGGAAAGGACCTCAAAGATCATCCCATTTCAACCCCCCCTGCCATGGGCAGAGACACCTTCTCCTAGGACAGGTTGTTTCAAGCCCTGTCCAACCTGGCCTTGGACGTTTCCAGGGATGGGGCAGCCACAGATTCTCAGAGCAACCTGTGCCAGGGCCTCATCATCCTCACAAGGAGGAATTTCTGAAATATATCCAGGGTGGCCCTAAGGAGCAGCTGATCACTAGCAGCTTGTAAAAAAGACTAGTACCTACTAGTACCTACTATTTTCCAAATCCCGTATTTGGAAAACAGCTGTTGAGCACTGATATCCAATATAAAGTAAAATACCATCACAAATATTTTTACTGGACATCTGTTGCAAATGCTATAAAATTATATCTTAACTTACGTGTTTAAAATAAAATTGACTTTAGTCAACTTTTTTCCTGAGATATGCTGGAAATACCAGAATTCCAACAGACTAACAAGCTCCCCAAAGATCATGCCTTTCACTTTAGCTTATTCTTAAGTCTGGGAAAGAAAAAGTATCCTTTTTCCCCCTCCAAAAGAAAGAGAAGAAATGAATTCAAGGTAATTATGAAAACAACTCACTAAGGATAACTTTTCTGAAGTTACAGATCTTTTAGGATGATTTAAACAAAAGCATCCTTTAGTAATTTCTTAAGAACAGAACAAATCTGCTGGGGCTAAGGGAACCTTTCCATAAAACCAACAATCACCACCATGTTTTGAGTTTCTAAGACAGGGAGAATGAAGCTGGAGCTTCCACAGCCTCATTTCCCAGAAAAATAAATTGCCAAAAAGCACTTACTAAAACCATTTTTGTTGTGCTATCAAAGCAGATGCTGAAACAACAAATTGTATGGTCCAATAACCAACTCTGGGTTATGCCCATCCCCTATGACCTCACATTTCTGTGGCTTCAGGGAAAAAACGATCAACTATAGTCAACTATCACATAAGCATTGAAAGAAACGAGCTAGTCACCTTTTTTTGGTCAAGGTTAACTAGTTTATTAACAAGAAATTAAACAAACAGCTGAGGGCAAGGGGAACAGGATAAGCCCCCTCCCCAACAGCAAGCCAGAGCGGGGCGGGGGGGAAGGCAGCACAGGTGGTGCTGGGCATTCCCCTCACCTGACACCTCAGGATGGCCCCGCCCCTCCCCGGGATGGGTCCTTTTATAGCCTTGGAGGGGATCAGAAATGCACCAATCAGCACCCTTGCTTTCGAGAGTTTTGATTGGACTGTTTCCAAGGTGCATTCCTGACCAATCATTTGGTGAACTCAGTGGGTGATTGGTCGTTGTTCTAGTCCAATCCTGTCTGTTCTTCTCGAGGTGACGTAATCCATGCTATAATCCCTTTTTGTCAGAATCCTTCTAGACGTTTCCTTCTGTTGCCCACCCTTATTACAGCCCTGCACATCAGATGATGCTTGCTCAAAACATATAATCAACAAACAACCAACAACTAACAACAACCAGTAGAACCCAGCCCCCCTCAGAGAAGCTCATTAGCTTTTTAATTGTACAACAACCCTAATATTAATTAGCCTATGAAAGCCAGAACATTTATAACAAGTATTATTATTAGGGAATTATTATCACACCCCAACGATCTCCAGAAGGCTGCCTGCACAGGACACCAGGGCTGGTCCAGCCTTCCCAGATCTCAGCCATGGCAGTGCTGGGAAGATCTGCTCCTCATCTGGAAACCCACTCATGACCTCACTGGAAAAACAGCGCTTGGCAGCATTTGTTAATGAAAAAAAGAGGGCCCAATTTAGCCAGCTGGCCAATTCTAGTAATAACAGCAATTCAGGTTTGGGTTGGTATTTTTTTTCCCCCAAGAGGTAGCAGAATAGGTAACGAAACACAAAAGCTGTTTTCTTGGCAGGAACTCAACCTTGCTGCTGGCCAGGAGAAGGTGGCCACAGATCAGCAGAGGGTGCCTGGGGGAAAAGGAGCTGCATGCCCCTCTGCCAGCAGCCAATTCCTGGCCTTTTCCATCACCTGGCTCCCTAGACACTCCAATTTCCATAACCTAGCCGGCACCTTAGAAGGCTGTTCAGCTGCTGGAAGGTGCAAAGTTGTGTTTGGCAGCTTCCAGTTGCAACACCGAGTGCCAAAACCGCTGGAAACCCACTGGAAGAACAGTGAATGCAGAATTTAGTTGGTTAATTAATGCCACAGACTGTCCCCAAGGTAGTCTTTTATATTTATTTAGCTTGCAAGCACCTCTGAGATCAAGCCAAACTGCAGCTCCATTTTAATTATTTTCCTGTGAAATCAGAAGGGTTTGAATCACCCTCTCCAGTCCATTCCATAGGTAATTTAACAACACTTGCCTTTGAAACGCTACTCGTGGAGGAAAGGTGAGCAAGCTCCATTACATTAGCTGAGGGTAATTTCTATACTGTAATTTGACAATTATTTGTTTTAGTGAGAACGTGGTTTTTCTTTCTTCCCTCTGATCTGTGCAGTACAAGACATCTCAGATATAAATAGACAAAAAAACCCCACAACAGCTTTTTGCCACCTACATCAAGCATTTGGTACTACTCCTGGCAATCCTCAGGATCCTGCTTTCATGGCAGAGAAGCAGATTTTTGAGGATGGCTTCCCTAATTTCGGAAATCTAGAGGGTTTTTTTGGTAAGGGACTCAGACTAAAAATAAAAATTGAATATATAGCTATATATATACATATATATATATATGACTACTTTTCATAAAGAACTCCTTAGAGTAAATATATATCTAAATCCTACCTTAGAAATCCCTCTTTTATCCTTTCTAGGCATTCAGAAAGAAGCTGGACTGAGTTAAAGCTGTAACACTACAGGCTTCCCTGCCCCAAGATACCACTATTTAAGTTTGGCTTCGCAACCAAGAGGGTTTGGCAGTTCCAGGAACCTACATTACTTGGAGCATTTGGCCATGAGCAGAAATATTTACTAAACCTGTGCAATGCCACATGGACAGAGGAGGGTCCTTCAGCACCAGGCCTTTGCTCACCCCTGCAAAACTCCACCTTGGCTGTGAGACATTAAGAAACAACGTGTAACATTAATTATTATTCCCAGAACCCTGATGATACATAACAGTAAAGCTGTTGCTGCTCAAAACACAGAATTTTGGCAAACTGAAGTTAAATAACAACAGATGTGTTAATTTTAGCCTTCGTTGTGTAACAGCAAGAATGAGTATATGCCTACAGCTGTGGGATGAGTTCATGAAGGAAGTCAGACTACATCCAAAAGCAGAATACTGGGTGTGGTTTGAGGTTGTTTTTTTAAATTACATAGTGTCACTCTTGCCCAACAAAAGATCCTAGGAAATGGTAAGGACAGTCTCCTGGGGCACATGCAACACTGCTGTGACCTGGCAGCTGTCAGTGCACAACCCCTGGAGGTGTTCTTATTCCTCCAGGAACAGAATTGAGGGACAACGGGCCAGGCAAAAAGCCAGCCAAGATGTCCTCTGGCACAGAGGATGCTTCACAGGAGCCAGCCCAGCAGCTCCCTGCCCTCATCCCACCCACAGCTCCCAATCAGTGTCCTGCTACACTGCTCCCAAAAGCATTGATGCAGAAGGGTCAATAGTGTGACCAAGGCTTGGAGGTGGCAAGGACAAGGCAGGGGGTTGTATCCAAGCTCTCTGTCCTCCTGCTGTTAGAGAAGCCCCCAGGGACAGCTTGGTACCTGTATGTGGGCACAGAAAACACATATTTGGGTTTTGCACAGTCCAAACGCTGCCACACCCTGCGTTGGCTTGGGAACCAGTGTTGGAAGAAAAGGTGCCAGCTCCTGCTGGGCCAGGGCAGGTTTCTCCATGGATACAGCATTTGCTTTTCATGATCTAAAACAAGCTGCATCATTTTTGCTCACACTTAATAATTACACCAGCATGCAAGTACTCCTGCTCCACTGTGGAAGGCATCCTACAAAAAGTGGGATCTGCATTCTCAGCCCCTTCAGATCCCCTGTTTATTTAAAGGAAAGCCTACTTCCAAGCCTGGCTTCCCACTGGAAACCCAGAGCAGCAGTGCAGCTCGTGTCCTCACACCAAGGTCATGGCTCCATCAGGCCTGGTGAACATCCCCGCTCCAAGCACAAGGCCTCCCAGTGCAGCAGAACTCAGACTCAGCTCACAGAAGTACACAAGTGATGTTCCATTTGATGCAGGAGCACATCCCCTCAGGAGGTGACTGGGAAGTCACAATATGCACAGCAGGCTGTGAAAGGCAACTTCAGAGACAAAGTCTATCCTTCCGTACAGTGTCTCAAGCACTGCTGGCACACTTGGCCTCTGCCACAAGGTAAAAGTACCTCCTTCTCCTCATCTGCTCAAAGCCTTTTCCATTTTAGGTCCTCATCATTCCCACCTGCATGGTCTCAGTCCTCCCCAGACAGAGGCTGCCCTTTGAAGGCTCAGTCACAGACAGGTGCACAGACGATGCTCACGGTGGCCCAGTGTGTCACTGTTCCTAAAGCCACTTGTGCAGCTGAAGGTTATTTTTATAACCAAGGCTGAAATGCCACAGGGAACCCAGATTTCTGAGCCAAGCATGCCACAAAGACTGCAGAATACCTTTTCTAAACCAGGAGCTTGGTATTGCTATTTTAGGCACAGAGAATCAAAGAAATCATAGAATGGTTTGGGCTAGAAGGGACCTTAAAGACTTAACTCATTCCAAACCCCTGCTGTGGGGAAGAGAAAAAAAATAAATAAATAAAAAGGACAGGTCTCAGTACTCCCCAACATGGAAAGCTTCAAAGCCCACAAAACAAATGCAGAAAGGCTCACACACAGACAGGTGCCCTGGGAAACACATGCCATGTCAAGGACTTTCCAAGACCAGATGTGATCTCCTTCACGAAACAGAGTTTTTCAGCTGTGGGAGAATGAGTCTGCTTACAAGAAAGTACATTTTCAAGCAACACCTCCCCCACCCCCGCCCCTTTCCATGTACATGCAACAAGTGTGTGTACACTTCTTCCAAAGAAAGAGTTCTCCAAAAGTATAATAAATTACAAAGATCCAAATATTCTTATTTGTCAAGGTATGGCATGGCAAAAAAGTTTACTTTTTCTTTGCTTTCTCTGGCATGTATCTGCTCTCTGTGCTGCCCCATAAACAATTTAAATACCCGCAATCACAATGAATTTAATTTTATGCCCAGCAGCTCTCAGCAAGTTCTGCTGCAGCTTCCAGCCTTACAAAAGGTCACACAGGCGCAAGAGCAGTAGAGGCTACAGCATCAGTACACCATCCCTGGAAGCATTCAAAAGGTGTGTGGATGTGGCACTTGGGGATGTGGCTTAGGAGCAAACCTGGCAGTGCATGGGAAATTGTGGGACTCAGAGAGTTTTCTAACCTTAACGATTCTATGACTGTATGAATGGCAAAGCCTTCTTGCAATCAAGCTGGTCCAAGGAGCTGTAGATCTGCAGCAGCCTCAGATTTTCCACACTCAGCCAAGAAACCTGAACAATCCAACATCCTTCCTTAACACTGTGAGCAGAGAAGCCCCACCAGAGGCTTCTGAGGGCAACTTATGGCCCCAGGAGCCTCAGAGAGGAGAGTCCACCATACTTTCTTTGCTTCCACCACCCATCTATAAGCCCAAGAGTCACATCTCCAAGAAGTGCAGATAGCGGAGCTGAGGCCAAATACTGCTTCAGGCAGCACCAGGGAAGCCTGGACCCTCCCTCACCCAGAGGAAACAACACTGACTGACTCAAGATATTTGAAGAAAAAAAGGTGGCAAGCTTGTACAGTGGCATTAAGCACTGCCATCCAGTTAAAGCAGCTTCCTCTACTGCAATTCAGACATAGGGGAAAATACAGGAACACACATATATAGATAAGGATATATATTCAAATATAGGGTTATGCAAAGAACTCAAGATCAGACTTGGGAGAGCTCCCCTTGGGAGCACGGGCAATTCTCACTTCCTGAAAGACCAGCCTTCCCAAAGGCTTAACTCAGCCCTAGCAGAAGTTTTGCAGATAAACAAAACATGACCCTCCCTGGGATTACACCCACTATACATGCCTCCCTGCTCCTGCTGGTCTGACAGGATCTCTAGTGCCTCTGCCCCACTGCTGATCCTTTCCTTTGCCTGAGGAGACCTAACAAGCCACTTGTCCTTCCAACCAGAACTCACACTTTTTCTGGGAAGCAGCACATAAACTTGGGGTATGAAGCTCCTCCACCGCTGGAGAGCATCTTTCCAGAAAAGGCCCTGGGGCAACCAAGTTGAATATGAGCCAGCCATGTGCCCTTGCATCAACAGCAGCCAGCGGTGCCCTGGGATGCTTGAGGAGTGCTGCCAGCAGGTCAAGGAAGGTGATCCTTCCTCAGTGTTCAGCACTGGTGAGGCCACATCTGGAGTGAAGGGGCCACTCCTGGGCTCCTCAGGACAAGGAAGATACACACTTGGGGGAGTTAATCCAGGTAAGAGCCACTAAGATGATTAAGGAACTGAAGTATCTTTTACTTGAGGAGAGACTAAGCTGGAAAAGAGGTCTCAAAGGAAATCCTATCAATGTGCATAATACCTGATGGAAAGGAAGAAAGAAGAGGGAGACAAACTATTCCCAATGGTGCCCAGTGACAAGAGACAAGGAGCACACACTGAACCACTTGTTTTCGGGATAATTTTTATTATATTTTAAACTGTCAGGAGGTTATGGAGCCTCCAGGTCTCCATCCATGGAGATATTCAAAACCTGACTAGACACAGACCTAAACAACCTACTTTATCTGACCAAAGTAGACCACCAAAGTAGGCTCCAGTGAGTCTGCTGCACAATTTGGCAAGAGTCCTTTCACAAAGGATAAAAATTTATATTTTAGCAACAGATACATGCACCGGAATTATTTGTGCAGATGTTGCAGTTTCAATAAAGGGCAGTGAGAAGAACAGAACACCGTTTCTACAAAAAGCTTGAAACAGCAACAAATCTCTGGAATGATATTTATTCTGAGACCAGGAGTAATTCATGTTTACCAGTGGATAAATTCTTTCCTTAGGGCTTACTAAGGGAGGCAGAATACTGAAACAATGCTATGCTTTTTGACAGTGCCTTGCAGGCCTGCATTTGAAAGAGATCTTCCCCAAAATATCCTTTCCTTTCCTGCTAATAAGATTACCTTTGACTACACTGTCCTTTAAGAAGTTTTAAAAATCAGTAGTTCAGTATCTCTACAGTATTACACAGTGAAAGATCTAGATCTGAAATAGTTACACTATTGGATTTTATCTGGTGCTTCTAGTTTATGGAAAAAGCAAGAATACATTAGTCCACCTTAATTTCATTGCCTTTTAACTGCACATTAGCTAGCAGACAATTAAATTGGCATTCCCTAGGGAAGTTTTCCATCTCCAGCCACTGGTTCCTATAACCCCTCTCGTACTGTTTTTGGCATGTGGCATTTCTTTTACCTATGCCTTCATATATGCTCTTTCAGCATCTTAGGGGAGGCAGCTCTGCTCAGCTGTACTTGTTATTACATTCCCAATGGATGGATTCAGTGGAGAAACTGCATTTTATCACAGAATGGTTTGGGTTGGAAGGGCCCTTAAAGATCATCTAGTTCCAACCACGCTTGCCTCAGGCAGCATTTTATGCTGCATTTCCCCTCAAAGCCAAAGCAATGGGCCTGATGGGGTGCTGGGGAAAGGTGAGGGAGGAGAGAACAGGGAAGAGAGGGAAACAAAATAAGTATTTAAAGATGCTCAGAGGACAGAGGGACAACAGCACAGAGGGACAGACTTCCAAGGTAGACAGACAAATATGTCACCGTCAGGTGCCACTGCAGCACTGGCAGCAGACCAGCTGCACACAGGAGGAGGTGTGAGACAGCACCTAGAACAAGTTGCAGAGTTGTTTGCTGTTTCTCAGGGATTACAGCAAACTCTAGAATCTGTTATGTGCAGAGCCCCATCTTCCCCCCCACTCCTACAAACAATGTATTTCATGGATTCATTTGTTTGGTAGAAGTACCAAGTTCTCCTCATTTCTTTGAGTCAGGTTTGGCATTCAAAGCCATCTTCCTGAGAAAAACAGGACATAGAGGGATTCAGACAGATTGTATCATCTGGAATCGTTTCTTTAACTGAAATGAGGAAAGACAGGCAACTGGACCATGTTCACTGTGCAGCTTGGTGAAACAAGTGCCTGCAGGAACCACTCCCTTAATCATCTGACAAGGCAGGGATGCAGCCAGTAGCAAGAGCTACAGCTGGACATTTCCTCAGATGGAGATGGAAAAAGAGAGACAGGAAAAATCCCAGAGCTCAGCCCTTCCATCTTACTGAACAAAGACATTGCACACTTTACCTGATGGCAAGTGCTGGGGAAAGAAGAGACACTAATAAAACAAAAAAATAAAACAGCATTGCCAGGTGGAATGTGGTCAAGGGAGGGGATTGTCCCACTCTGCTTTGCACTCCTGCAGCCTCACCTCAAGACCTCTGTGCAGTTTTGGGCACCACAATACAAAAAAAAGACATCAAGCTGATAGAGAGCATCCAAAGAAGGGACCACACAAGGATGGAAAAGGGTATGGAGGGGAAGTTTTACAAGGAGTGGCTCGGGGCACTTTGTTCAGCCTGGGAAGACCAAGGGGAGACCTGTGGTCTTCAACATGCTCCTGAGGGCAAGCAGAGGGGCAGACACTGATCCCTTTACTCGAGGAAAGGGCAGGGAGCTGAGTCAGGGGAAGTTTAGGTTGGATATTAAGAAAAGACCTCTAGATCATCAAGTCCAGTCACTAACCTACCAGTGCAGATTCCACCACTAAGCCATGTCTCTAAGCACCACAGACGCCTTCTGAACACTTCCAGGGATGTGACGCTACCCCTGTCCTGGGCAGCACCTTCTAATGCCTGACCACCCTTTCAGTGAAGAAATTTTCTCTAATATCCAATCTAAACATCCCCTGGTGCAACATGAGGCCATTTCCTCTGGTTCCTTGTTCCCTGGGAGCAGAGCCCAAGCCCCACCTGGCTGTACCCTCCTGTCAGGGAGTTGTAGAGAGTGAGAAAATCCCCCCAGAGCCTCCTTTTCTCCAGGCTGAGCCCTCCCCAGCTCCCTCAACAGCTTCTCATCAAACCACTGCTCTTCTCTGGACATGTAAAGAATCTCCCACCAGACACACTGAGGTCAGGCTATGTGGTGTTTTACACCAGTTGTGGCACAGGGAAAGCTATGGCACAACTGGCAGGGACCATTTCAGGTTAATCACACAGCCCCTATTAAAAGCTGCCTCTGGCCAGAGGTTTTCAAAGACTTTTGATGGACAGAATCCAATGTGAACTGGTAGCTTCACAGAAGATAAACATTTTTTTCCATATTAAGCCACATATCCACAATGGATCCCCTCTGTAGGTCTAAGGGAGGGGTGGGAATCAGAGCAGTGAAGACCAGCAGGGAGCAAGGAGAACAAGGTAGATTTTTTTGCACTCTCTGTGATGTGGAGGCTTAGCAGAGAGATGCATCTTCCAGCCAGTAGCTATTCAGCTCCTGAACCAGGTCCACCACTGACAGTCTGAGTAAAGGAGGTGATACCATTTCCCAGGAAGCCCCCAGAAGCAAGATGTTAACTGGGATTACTCCAGCCTGGCTTCCAACGGATTTTGGAGCAACCACTGAGGTAGTGTAAGGCTTCTGAAAATCTGTGATCAGTGGAGAATGAGCAGGAACAGGCAAGAAACTACAGCACCAGCAAAACAGCAATGCCCAGACCACCACTGGTCAAGGGACTCATAACTATTAAAAAGCAAAAGAGAAAGCAAACACCACTCCAAGGTCCATCTACATCCTTCCAACACACTCACACTATGTCAGCCAGTAGGTAACAAACATTACTGGAATGACATACTCTTCCACATAATTAATCTATTAACTCATTTGACTGCTGAAGGCCCAATGATCAATACTTAATTATACTTCCAGGCAACAACATCAGCCAGAAACTGCACTGAGTAGATCCTGCAGATATATAACTTCAGGGTAAAAACAAAACCATCACAAGATCAGCAATAAGTGCGAGTTACATACAGGAGCTTCAGAGCACAGAGAGTAGAGTACTGATCACATCACGAATGTGTCCACAGTGAAGGAGGAAGAACTGAGCCATGAAGGTCAAGAGAAGACTGTCAAAACTGGCTGAAATGATAGTTTCAAATGACAGGAACATAATGATGAAGCTCTTGCAGAGACAAAAAGGAGAGAAGCAGGAACAGTAGGGGAAGGGGCAGAAACAAGGACATTAAAGGAAGCTGGACACCCACAGGACACCATTAAAGGTTCAATGAGGTCTGTCTTCCAACAGAAAGGTGAGGGGCTGCCACAGCAAAACCAAAGCCCACAGAAAGCCCATCTGGGCAGATGAGGAGAAGAGGAGGCAGAAGGATCACTTCTGTTCCTAGCCTGGTGACTTGAAGCACTTACTCACTAAGCTCTCTCTTGTCCTCAGGGCACATAAGGCACAGATTGGACAGATCCTCTCCTTTTATCAGTTGAGAAGGAATAAGCATTGAGGGGCACAGCAGAAGGCAGAGAAGAGCTGGGAGAGGAGAGAATTCCCCCCTACCATTACTTTGTCAGTGTCTAGTTTGCTAGAAGGGCATCAAGTCCTTCACTCCAGCAACTTCCCTTTGAGAAGCAATTGTGCTTATGCCAATCAGTGCTTCACAGAAAAGTCTCAACCTTTGATTTTTCGAACATGACAGCTGACTCAAAAGCAACATCCAAGCCTGATCTCTGCATCCCTCTGTCTCCTGTTGCAACAACTATTCCAACAGCAACATGGACTTGAACTTGCCCAAAGTAGGAAAAGACTGCCTAAAATTTATTCTTGAAGCCCTCCCTTCTTCACAAGTGTGCAGAAATACAAGGATACAATGAAAGCACATGTACAAAACCATGAAAAATCCTAGAAAAACCTTTGAGGATCCACAAAAGTATTCTTCCCAGCTAACAGTTTCCCTGTTTTTTCTTGGGTGATTTGCTACATTAGCATCTAAAGGGTGTCTTGCAATCCAGACCTGAGGAAAGGGATTTGCTGGATGGCCCTGACTGAATGCACCTTTCTAACACTGACAAGTAGCTATCTCAGGCTGCCTTTTCAGCAGAGAAGATACTCCATCAGTAGGAAGGACCACCCTGCCACCATTGTCCAGAGAGCTGCATAGCTCAAGGATAAGAAAGTTTTGAAACATCACACCTCTGCTCCCCTACCACCTTCTCAAAGCAGAAATAGTGCTTTAGTATCTATAATATCAAGCTGGGATTTCACCAAAACACATATTCCAAAAAAAAACATGTTAGGCAAGAGTCAAAAAACCTGAGTTTATTCAGCCTCACCTAAGGTAGGCAGCCGTCAGCCTTGGCAGGGCCATGCATCAGGGAAGGAGTCCCGATTTCATTTAATGAATTCTCTGTTCAGTAAATCTGCTTTCCTGGCCAAGTGGCAGCCTCTTCCACCACATGCCTGTACAGGCAACATCTCCAGAACACCACTCCAAGTTCTCCATATGCCAACACCCCACCTACTGCTAAAGAGATTGCAGACACACTCTCAAATTCTGCAGTGATGCTGGCAGGATGCTTGGGGGTGCTTTGGGGAGCAGGGAAGAGGTCTGCAAAGTGCTGACCTGCTCCAGGGAATACTGAACGCAATATTGGATTGCTTGGCTCTAATGGAACTAAAGAAAAAAAAAATCAACTGTAATCGACTTCTACGTTAATGACACAAAGCCAGGGCTGCTTCCTCTGGAAAGATCGACATGGAATGTGAAGCAGTATCAATACCAGGGGCAGTATTAACATATGACATTTGGAAACTTGGCACAGAGATAACAGTGGACAGACTCCCTGAGAGCGGCTCAGGGTGCTGGTAAATGAGAGCTTAGCCTTGGCTTAGCTTACCCAAGCATTTCCTGTTGGTTCTTCCATCCTGCCTCCCTCAGGTCCTGCACACAAACCCAACTCCCCTGCACCCAGGTCATCTTCCTGCTTCTTTAACAAGCCAAGCCAAACCAAGGGAGATACGTGGTCAGGAGCACAGGGAGCTCTGCGCGACAGCCGGACTGTTCTTTCAGACTTCAGCCCCAAGGCCTGAAGTACCCGTAATCTATTTTAGACAGAAGTTAACATTTATGAGTAGCAACATATCTTTAGGCCAACTGTTGTCCCTATTCCAGCCTGACATGAATGAGCGCACGAGCACTCCCCAGTCCTCAGGATAGGTTCACAAGCAAGGACAGAAATAAGCACCTCTCACAGCTGGAGGAACAGGGGCACTCAATGGATTTGGCACTGGTGGTACCTATAGCTTTCTACTTGTGCAGTTCACTAGTTTGTTTTTCCTAACAGTCATTAGGCACTGGATGTTTTAAGTACCCAGCTAAGCATTTTGAGGAAAGTGCTATATTCCTGAGGCTTTCCCTGCTGGCTGCTGTCAAAAGATGTGAGTGCCCAATTTAGATACTCCCTTTTTCTAACATAGCACACCAGCTCCTATGCCAAGCCTCATGGGAAGGTGGGGATGATCTTGTCACAGTAAGAGATTCAGCGGTGACAGCACCAACCAAGCCATGAGAAATAAGAGAAATATGGAAATCATTGGTTGACCCACCCCAACCTTCACCTTGCAAACACAGTTCTCCCATACACAGGAACCATAGAGAAACACACCATCAGAAGGAAGAAACAAATTCCCTGATCAAACGTTCCAGCACCAATTCCCACTCGGAAGGAGAAATAGAAGCAGCTTCAGAAACAGCTCAGGGTCAACATCAAACAGCAGGTTTTGACCTGCTCTAACACCAGCTCATCAACAGCCTGAAAAATCTTCCTTCCTCCCCTGTTTCACCTTCTCCTTTAGTATTTCTAGCTACAGATTTCTTAGCTGGGTTCTGCCTGTTCCCAAGGACCTAATTAGAAGAACAGCCAGCCAAAATGCAGAGGCCACAGCTCCACTTGGAAAAATTGGCAACATGTGGCATGGGAGAAGGGATATGACCAGAGGCAGGACTCGGCACAACACCACAACTTTGATTTTTTTTTTATTTCCCAGCCACACTCAGACGCAGGACTTCAGAAGAGACCCTGTTGTTAGACAGCAGGTTAAGAAGCTGGCAGAGGACTCCTACAGAGAAACCTGAATGCACACTCCGAATGAAAGGCTTTTGGAGTGAATTCTGCGTCTCCCACATCTGTCTGTTAAACAGTTATGATGAACACTGCTACAGGATCTCTTCCTTCTCCTCTTCCCCACAGATTGAGTTACAGCTGTATAGTATAGCCTGTTGTGCCTCCCCTGTCCTCCTAAGGTCCCATAACTGTCCCAGGAATGAACTTTCCACCATGTTTACAGTCTTCTCTTACTTTCCTACCCATTCTTCAGGGGTACTGGGATGTCAACATCTCTGCCTCAAAACCCAGACAGGAGATCTTGGTGTCCGATTAGACCACCAAGACTACACAACAGAAAACTATCAGCTCCAGGCTATCAGGAAGCTGGTGGTAAGAAGTGGTGCAAGTCCAGCAAGGATACAGCAGCTTTCAGACACACATAACAAGCAAGAAAGTGCCCAAACTGGCTCCTGGAGAGCTGCTGACATGAAAAAATCAGGCAGAGATATTTGGACACTAAACTTTTCCCAACAAGGACCTCAGGAAAGACAAAAATTACAGCAGGTACGCATAACATTTGGAGACACACATCTCTGTGTCCTGACTGCTATGGTCCTACAAGTTACATGTTTTGTGTTTGGAAACAGCAGATTCTTAACTGGTCCCACACACATAACAGAGCATAGGATACACATAAAACCAGCACTACTCCCTCAGACACTCCTCTGCCCCATGTGGCCCAGAGCATATACCCAGAGAGGAGTATGTACCTCTAAATTAAAGATGCAAACTTGACAGAAACTTAACTTCAGATGCACACATCGGAATTTTTCAAGGAATAAACAGACACAGCTTGTATTGTAGCATGAGCAAACAAACAGAAGAAAACAGAATTAGAAGAGAAACCCAGGAGAGGACTCAGTGCTCTGGTCTGCTTTATGAATAGGCATTAGGTGAGAAGGAAGGCTTGGGCAGAAGACCACAGATCCAAGACTCTGCAGTGTGCAGACACCAGGCTCCAGGAGGGCCCATGCTAGGACCACAGACACATGCTTTGCTGGGATAACTTTCTCTCTGCTGGGACAGGGAGAAAGTTCCAGCCTCTTCTAAGGAGTTCCCAGTGCCTGATCTTGGGCAAGACTAAGTACCAATGAGAAGTTAAAAAAAGCCTTGCCCCATCTTATTTTCTTTTCAATGAGCTTTCAGTGCTGCCCTAGTTAATCCAATCAGTTCCTGACCTTTCCAACAGATCCCTGCCTGTGCTTTCCAAACAGTAGCTCTTTCCTGGCCTCCAAACAGTGGCTTCCCAACCACTTGGGCTCAAGTTACCCTTTTTCGAGGGCAGCAAAGTTAGCATTTCTATTGCTTACCATATTCTTTCCCTGTTTGCTTGTTGAACTGTAATCTCTCTCCTCCATAGTGCTAAGGAGCCAACATTTCCAGTCTTGGCCATAGGCCTTATTTTCCAGACAAAACCTGCATATCCTATTTTGAAGCAGGAAACACAAGGCAGATGCCTGGTATCTTACAGAAAGGTGTGTTACAAATCTGTACTTGGCCTGAGATAGCATTGCCAGAAAATTTCTGCCATGCACAGTGGACAAATTTCTTTCCCTGTTCTTTTTCCCCACCAATTAATTCCATGATGGATTTGAAGGACAGCAGGAAGCACAGGAAAAAAGAAAGTAAGTACAGACTAATGACTGCAAAACAGACTGGGAAGATACGCCAATTTTCAGGCAGTTACAAAAACACTACAGGCAGAATGGACAAAAAAGCCCAAAGCTTAACTTGTACCCCATAAGTATTTTAATCAGCTGTTCTCAGTTCCAGCAGGTCTGACACTGAATAGTATTAAAAGCATGGACAAAGATTCTTAACACTTTCATTCCAGTTTTTAAATTGCAATAAAAATACTGTAGTGGCAACTTTATGCTAAAATAGCCAAGGGGCAGTATTGCCAACCCTGAGATTTCTTTAGGCACTTCTGTGCCTCAGTGGTTCTAGCAGCCTTGAAGTTGTCGGATTGTTTTCAGTTTGATAATAAGCAAACATCACAGCTCTCTTCTTAGACTCTTTTTGTCTATCTCAAATTGTGTTCTCTGGCCAGAGAAAAACACTTCTATTTTGGGATTTGTTTTCATACCTTGTAACTGTACACAGACACTTCTGCTGTTTTGTTCTCACAGACAGACACAGACAGAGACGGACAGACAGAGGGAGAGGACCCCAGAAGC
>VZTN01011114.1:126529-145014 GCA_013400515.1 Erpornis zantholeuca
GTATGTATTTGGGACTGGGATCAGGGCAGCAACAAAAAAATTCCATTTTGGCATTTTAGCTGTACCATTGGCAGTCCCTCTGCCCCATCTCCAGTTCTAGCTTCAGGAGACAAAAAAACGCCACTGAAACTGGGCTGGAGGGAATACTCACTGGAGCATCCATGGGCCTTTCACTTTTTCTGGCCAGCCACAGGCAGAGGCTACACACCAACATCTCACAGCACATTAACAGAGGGCACGTTGAGGACTTGAACTGGAGCCCTGGTGTCCAGCTTTACCACCAGCAAGGAGCACCACTGCACTAAGAACATACCAGGCCTTGACTACAGCTTTGCATAACACCCAGGTAGAAAGTGCCTGCCTGTAGTACCTCCAATGTATTTTCATTTTGGAGGATCTGCTTTGCATCCATGTAGGTACCAGAAATTCAGAACAACTATGTGCAAGGAGTCCTGCAATTTAACTGCCATTTTCCTGAGCAATCTTTGCCCAGCTTGAACCCAGCATCTTCTAGTTTGTTTCTTCCCCATTTATTTTACTGGAAGACACTGGGAACAAGTTTAGTCTCTGTGGCAATCCTATTTGATTAAACTTCACCAACTCCTCTTTTCTCACAGACATCTTTTTCAAGCAAAAGAGCTCTGATCAACTGAGTCATTGCTCATATTCCTCACCTTTGGCATCAATGCTGAAAACCTCATCTGCAGATAAATGTGAAAGCTCAGGAAGGACAGCACTGACTGCAGACAGCACTGTGAGCTCCTGTACCTCCTTTGAGGTGAGTCACATGTGCTTTTCCTGCCCCTGTGCTAAGGAAGCTCTGTGAACCTGGCATCACATCCACAGCCACAAGGACTTGGGCAGTACCTACACACCAGCAGAAAGAAAAGCAGGAGAGTTTCTAGAGGCTTCCTGACTACTCCAATCAATTCTTTTTATGAAGTAATTACTCTGAACCTTACTCAGAGCTTTAGGACCGTGGCAAAATTTCCACTGTGTTATTTTAACTTTTGATTAATTCTCCTCTCCTGGCACTCCTCCTTGGATTCTTTAACATGTCTGTCTTTAACAGGCTCCCTGTGGCATGAGTTAGTCTCCCCACTCACAACACTCCATTGCATTGGAGCAAAATGAAAAAAGTAATCACATGTCAGAGCTTGCCCTTGATTGTGAAGTCTGCGTGGCAGATTAGCGTAGTGTGCTCCCCCTCCCCATGCTGCCCTATCTATTGAACAACCATACGTCAAGGAGTTAATCCCACCATCCGCAGCTGTCAGAGCTCCTACGCTCCAGGAAACCCACACACCTGCAGTTTGGGAGCACTGAGGAAACACTAACTCCAGCCACATCTTCTACCACTGAACAGCCATATATTAAACGTAATCATATTCATTTCTTTTACCTGATAGTCTGTTTAGGCAATATATACAAAGTAATTTTAGATTTAGACATAGAAAAGAGTGCCACAACTCAGCCTGTATAACACCAGCAGACTTTCATTATTTACGTAATTTAAGAATTACTAGCTCAATCTGGTCACATTCTAATCAGTCTGTTCAAATACCACTTGCATCATAAGTGGCTTTATATACTGCTGCACACACAGAGGACTAAAACACTAACAAAGTAAAGAGAGTGAGAACACCCAGGAAAGCTTCCCAAATAGCTTGTGACAGGCATATGTTTGGTCTCCAGCCCCCAGCTCAGTTGGGCAACAACTGACATGCAGGATCGGCAATGCAGAACACTTCCCATTCTTCCCCTTTTTAGGAGCACACACAGCAAATTTCAAAACTGGGAAGTATGTGAAGAACGGAGCTGGAAAAATAAACACCTGGAGAAGTACAAGGCATAAAATCCTTGCTGCTCTGGTGTGTGATTGGGGTGGAGATGGAACTCAAACCCACTCTCAGCATCTACTGCAGCTTAGCATCAGCTGAACCCAGGCACCTCCTCCTGCCCCAAATGAGCACACATCCCTCCCATCTCAAAGGGCTTATGTCTAGACCAGAAACGAGATGACTTTTTTACCACAGCACTGTACAACTGAGTACCATTGATAACTAACTGTTTCATCACCAGGTTAAGACTGCAGCTGCCAAGCAGAAGCCCCAAAAGGACAGATCAAGGTGATCCTGTGTCTGCATGAAGCCTCTGTGTGATCATAATGGCCCTTTAACCTCAAAAGGGTCTTACTAGTTCTAGCATTTAAACATGATACAGTAAACTATGGGTTTTGTTGGTTTTTTTTTTCATGGTGGTGATGTTGATTACACAGTCCAACAAGCCCAGCCCATGAAAACGCTCATTCCAGGTGGTGCCCAAGCATGTCAATTCTCCTTCCCTCCTCCTGGGAGCACAGACTGCCCTTTAAGTGGAACTGACCCAAACACTGGCTCACTATTTCTTCTAGCTGCCACTGCCACTGCTGGTGGCTGCTGCTTTTGTGCTGTCTCAACTGCTCTTCTGCTTCAGCTGACAATTCAGAGCTCCCAAAAGCCCTGAGGCACCAACAGCATCAGCAGCTCTGTCATCTTACACAACACAGTCACAGAGCATCTTCCCCCCTGGCCAGACCCTGCTCCTGCTCCTCCTCTGGCTCCAGGGACACAGGGCACCATCCTACTGCCAAGCCCCTCAACAGACCCCTGTGACAACCACCTCACTGCAGACCTCCCACAACATTCTTCATCTCCTGACAAAGCTAGGCTTGCCCCCTGTCAGGGAGCTCTCTGTCTGGCTCACAACAATTCTCACAGAAGAATGGAGTCTTGTGTCACACAAGACTTGATTTTCAAAAAAAGTCTTAGAACAAGCCTCTCTACCCCAATATACTCATTTAGCTCATTTAAATGCAGAAGACATATTTTGAAAAAGGAAAAACATGATCTAGCCTCCTCTAGAAGAGGTAGAAGCTGTTTTGTTGGGGTTTTTTCTCCAACACATCACATCTTCCCCTTTTCTTTATTTGAACCCTGCAGGTTAGCACCAGTCACCCATCCTGGAATGACATTTTCCTGGTAGAATCTATTTTGAAACAAGCCAAATTTTTTAAAAATGACATGGCTCTGTCACTTTGGACTTGATGCTCTCCCCTGCCAGCAGCACAGGCAGACAATAAAGTCTCATTTACACTGTCTGCACTAGCACAAATGGGTCCAGCCCCGTCCACCCCACGCAGAGATGATATCAGCAGCTGCCAGCACAGAGCTGTGGCAAGAACACCCATGATGTTAAAAGAAATAACAGGGAATGGCAAAGGAACAAACTACCATGAGTATGTGCTTCTCTGACACTCTTTGTCAGCTTTCAGAGCTGCCAGACATTTGGCATTGCCTTGATCTTCTCAGGTCTGGGACTGCAGCAGCAAATCTTGAGACTGCCCATGCATCCCCTTACCTCTCTCATTCAGTATCCCCACACTTACAGTGCAACAAGGACTGGCATCCTTCCTGTGAAGAAAGTGCTCCCTGAACAAAAAAGCTACACACCCCTTCCCAAGTAGTATCTGCAATACTTAGGCTCACCACACCCAAAAAAACCACCCACTGAGAACACTTGCACCCCCAACAAAATACCATGTTAGTTCCCAGAAGAGAAAGACTTTCCTTGTATAAGGAAAGCCAGGAGATCTTTCCACATTGCATGGAAGATGCTGGCAGAAAGAGTGTTTCTCTGCATGAAGAAGGCTGTGGCATGAGCACTGTGCCTGCTAATTTCCTAATATGGATCACAGTCCAATGGATTTAAATCCACACGCCTACACACTCATCATGTTTCTCACTTGGTGTAAGACTGAGTTTAATATTTTTACCCCGCTGACAGGATATTAATTTTACCTAATGGCCCAAGAGCTGCCAAGAGCTATGAGCCATTGTTCACATTTTTCTGGATTTGTTCAGCTTTCCTTCCCTGATGAGGAGGTCCCCATTAGTCCTGACTTTGCTGAGGTATCACAGCACGACATGAAAAAATGCCAGCTACATGGTGGATCCCAAACCAGGAGTGCAAAGCACAATCTGGACTTCTCCAGGAGGCAGGACTGATCCAAGCCACTGTGTCAGGAACAACATTTGACAGTATATAGAAGGCCGTTCCATTTCAGCAGTTTGCAGGTTTGGATACTGCCACCCTACAAATAATTCAGGGCAGAAAGCAGCAGCCAAGTACAGGTTGCTTTGGTAGAGCCCCCATGCATGTGAGGAACACAAGGCGCCCACAAAGTCCTGAGGGACCTGCCCCTTTAGGTGGACACATGCACCTTTGGGCAGAGAAAAGGGAGATAAAGAAGCCTGCAGGACATCAGAACACACAACACATTGTGGGTAAGAGAGAAAGGTGTCATGCCTCCCCCTGCCAATCCTCCCACCTGCTCCATCATGTCAGGCCCAGAAGCAAAGATTAGTTAATGAAGCTTTTCTTCCACTGAGGATCTTTCAAAATCAGCCAGCTGTTGGAAACCAATGGCTGACACTGCTAAAGCTAAAAAAACAAAATAATTTCCTGCTATTCCAGCTGTCTTGAACCAGCTTACCTCCTCCAAAAATCAACAGCATGCCAAATATCGCATGGTGTGTGATAAGTAAGGTGTGCATGGGAGGTGTTCACTCCTAGTCAGCATTCGTACACAGCTCTTTCAGAAGCCTGAAACACACTGACTACAAAGTCAGTGCTACAGCTGCCTTCTATGAATGTTACATAATAAATAATGCATTTTAAGTATTGTGATGCTGGACTCCAAATCCCAGCCTCACTTAGCCTTTAAAGACAGTGCAATAATTATTTATAGTATTTACATTCCAAAGGATGGTGGGGGGTGTACTATCAGATCTCATTTAAAGATTACTTTTGGATGAAGCAAGACTGGTTCTTAAACATTTTCTTCAAGCAGAAGAAGGTGGCGGCAGCAGCAGCTGGAGTGACGCAAACAAATCCACAGATGCATATGGACATATAGGTCAAATAAGAATTAGGCTGAGCAAAAACCAAGTTAGCTGTGAAACATTCTTTTGGCTGTTTTTCCACATACTGTGCTGACCATTTGTGGTTTAATCTTAGAGAAACTCTCTCTGCATCCTCACCAAGCTTCAAATAAGCAAGCTTTACTATAGATACTCCATATTTCTTTATACGGGCTAAGGTTTTCATATGAGCATAGTTGTTTTGTACACTTAATGCACCAGGAAAAACTGGAGGAGGAACTGGAAAATTTTGTTCTGTGCCCTCCAGAGATGAAAAATATCATTCAAAAATATAGATCTGACCTAGAAAAAGGAAGAGTTATTCTGCTGCCCTCTAATGAGCACATCTAACATCTGAAAAAGAACACTCTCAAAGGAGATCTGTTCTGCTCTGCTACAGGTACATCCTCTTGTGCTACAAAGCTGTCAGCAATGCAGATACAGCTGGAGCAGCACCTCCCACACAGCAAAGACAGGCAGAAGAAACACCTGGATGGGCCCAAGATCTGTTCTGTACTTCCATGAATGTAGATTGGAGTATATGTTCTGTTCCCTTTCCTTGCCTGAATAGAGGGAGGAGAGAGGTTCCTAATTCCAGCCTTCAGGACACAAGGGCCACAATGTTGTTACAGGCATACAGGTACCATAGACACGTGGAAGAATGACTTGCTTCAACACCTGTGAGCATCAATTAAAAGCAAAAGAATTCAATTCTCAGGTAAGGGTTGTCTCAGCATCTGCACAATGCTCAGAAGACATTCAGTTGAAAAACGCAGTAAGGAAGGCAGAGGAACAGCCACAGAGCAACAGTTCTACCTGGTACTGAGTTTCATCTCAGTTTTTACTGAGCTATTGTGATGCTGTGGGTTGACCTTGACCACCTTCCAGATGCCCACCCAGCTGCTCCCTCCCTCCTCAAAAGAACAAGGGAGAAAAATATGATGAAAAGTTTGTGGGCTGAGGTAAACAACAGAGAGATCATTCACCAATTACCATCACAGGCAAAACAGACTTGACTCAGGGAAAATTAATGTAATGTATTGCCAATTAAAATAGAATCAGAGGGTGAAAAGCAAACACTAAAACACCTTCGCCCCATCCATCCCCTTCTCAGCTCCACTCCTTCATTCTGACTTCTTCATTCCTGACTCCCTTGAGCACTGTACAGGGCCAAGGAATGGCACCTAGAGTCACTCTCCGCTGCTCCTTCTTCCTCACACTTATCCACTGGGATCCTGGGGACTGGAGCAGCTCCTCTCCTCCTTTTCCACCCCTGGTCTTCATAAGGCTCTCTCCTTTTCTATCCTTCCCAAGTATATGTTTTCACAGAGCCAACACCGTTGTGCCTGACAGGCTCAGCTGTGGCAGCACTGGGTACACTTAAGCTCTTTGGACTTGGCTGTGCCCAGAATGTGACAGCTCTGGCTTCTGTCCTGCTACCAAAACCTTGCTACTTACACCCAATACAGGCAAACAGGCCTTATTTTGGAGGCCTTCTATTCTGGAGGAAGAAAATGCATAAAGAAGTTATAATAACCCCACATAAACAGTATCTAGGTATCTCTATGCTATTTCCTTACACAAAAACTCGCACAGGTACAGGCACTAAAACAACAAGCACACCTGCAGCTGCAGAGGACCACACCTAAGCCCTGCAGGTCACAAATTACTGGCACGAATCAAAATCAACAGCCAGAGGCTTTGCTGAGCAAAATACAGAAGTGTCACTGAACAAAGCAATTTAAAATTGTGATTTCTGGCAGCACAATTCCTGCAGTCTGGAAAAGCCTTCCCATGCCTCCCTGTCCACAGGCACACCAGGTTATTTCAACTCAAACCACATTGCAAAATAACTGCTGCGTGTACAGACACAGCCTGTACCCGTGGCAGCTGGAAATGTCCTCTCCCTGCTAAAGCAGCCCATTCCCATTACATAAGAACACTCAGTGACCTGAATTTACAAATAACCTTAGAGAGAAAAATAGACATAAGGAAAAATAAAGTTAAAAAGCCAGGGAGCTAAGAAATGCAACAAAGGGAAATCAGCCCAGAGCATATACATGCACAGCCACACCATGCACAAGTGTCCATGACATTCATAGAAGTCAAAATTCCTTAAGCAGATTTGCTGATTTGCTGTGTGTTCTCCAAGCAATCAAGAACACAACACAAGTGGGTCAGGAAACAAGTTTGCATGCCCCATTTTCTCCTCACATTTTCTGCCTGGGACTCTTTCTAAAACACCACATTTCACTGGAGTTGGTTATCACTATCACTATGTACCTTCCAGCTCACAGTCCCTTCCTGTTTGAGGAACTGCTTGGATAGCCTATTCTTCTGCAGCAGGATTTTCTCCAGAATTTTTTGTGGTTTGCCTTATGGAACATTTGCAAAACTGCTAGTTCAATCTAAACCTGTCCAAATTATCATTTCAAACAACCCAGAATATTCCAGTACCCACTGCATTTAATCCTTGTATAGCTGTGTTTTCCACATTTAGCTCAGACAATCTACAATAAGATTTACTGTTTTAAAAGCTTCATAAAAAAAAAAAAACAAAACACCAAAAATCCCTTTCTACAAGCCACTTAACTAAAGACCTAGCCCCAAATTAGATGTTATTACCAGTTATGCCATATATGAGCATCAGTAGTGCCACTCTCTGAAATGCTGAAGGGGATAAACAGATCTTCAGCTGACACATGCATTTCCACCCAAGCAGAAAGAAAACCTAGGTCCATAAACTGCTCACAAAGACCAGAAAAAAGGATAATTTGCATAGAATAGAATAATACTACAAATCCCACTAGGTCTGAATGACAGACATGAACTTTTGAGATCTCCCTGTAACACAGCCTGTAACTCAGTAAGACCCACATTAGCAGGGCAGAGATTTATCTCTCAGTAAATCAGAAATGTGATTTATGTAGCATAGAAGTCTGGGAAAAAAAACGCAAGCAAAATAACGTTTTTCACGTAGGCATTTCTCAGAGGTGTTAGCAGAAGGAGGAGGCTCACTTATTCCTGCACCTCAGAAATACATCAAGACAAGTCAGAAGGGGCAACCCAGAAGAGGAAAACCTCTCATGCCATCCACCCTTCACCAGCCTCCACCAATTTTCTCAACAGAGTGTGTATTAAACTCCCAGGACACATATTTCAGAGAGACATTTGACAGCTTGACACAACACTGTAGCACTGCTGGTGACAAGGAAGGGCTCTGACTTCAGAGCTATCAATCTGCCCTTTCTACAAGTGCTTCCTCACCCCTCTTTGGATTTGATTTCTCAATTCCTGCAGTGTTGAGCCATCCCTCTCACACCCCATGAAATGTTTGCATTACTAGAACTTGTGCTGGCATGCCTCTTTGGCACCAGTGCAGAGCCATTCCACCTCTCTCTTTGTAGAATTTATAATTTTATAACTCAATTACGTTAAAGCTTTAACATTAGTACAGCAAAGACAAGGATTTCACTTCATAACCCTCTTTTGTAACACTGCAGCTTCAGTACTCTCCTAAGCAGCACTGATCTATTTTTGTGTAAGGATGTCCAACCATTTTAAATTCATTTCACAGGCAAATACCAGGTTAGATTAGTATCTTTTTAGAGCTCCAGGAATTGTGATCACACAGAGCAAGACATGGCATGACATGCAACTGCCATGCCCCCACCACAGGAAGGCGAGAGGCTACCCCAGCCTCAAATTCAGCAAGCCCTTCAGTGGCACAAGGCACCAATATTTTTGACCTAAAAGCTCATGCTTGAGCACCCAACTTTTACAAAGGCTGGAAGAAGGCTTTGCAAAAGCACAGAGCAGCACCTCAGGAGCTTCTCCAAAGTAGTCTCCAATCCCTCACTGAGCCATATCCTCCTCTCCACCCATGCAGCAGCATGGAAAGGCTGCTCCAGGGCAGGCATGTACCTTCCCCTAGTGCTACTGGTGAGCATTACACAGCAGACACAGCCAAGGAGCCAACCATAATAAGAATGTAGAGTGATCTGATACGTCCTTCAAACTCCTAGGACTCATTTCAAGCTCTTCCCACTGACAGCCTCCTCCCCTGGATCAGGCTGCAAAACATTTTGGAAGGTTTGGGCTCTCTGGAAAATGTTTGTGTTTGTGTAGTGCTCAGTATCCATGACCACGAGCTAATTGGAGTCTTTTGGTTTTTTTTAATGTTAAGAACAGAGACTTAGCCACAGCTAGAGGGAGGGAAAGAAAACAAAAAAGTTAATTAGTTCCATAAATATTAACACAACTGATTCCTGTGATCTGGCAGAAGGCACTCACAACATGGAAATGCTCTATTTGCAGAAGGGAAGTAAAAGCACTGAAAACAGTGCAAGTTTCAGACGCTCATTTACTGCTTCTCAATTAACTGCATTTATTTTAATTAAAGTGGAGCTTCCCACAGCTATTTTCACAGCCAGCACCACACTGCACATACAAATTGTTAAAGCAACATTAAGCAACAGAGATTTTTAACCTTCATTTTTGATTATTATTTAAGGCACCAATGTCTTTAGCTTTCAGTAGGATCCCCACTCCACAGACTCCCAGAGACCACAGCAGGTCTCTGTTCTCTGTTTCAACCAATTCCCACAGCTGTTCACCACTGCTACAGAACTTGGTCAATCTGACTCCTGAAGTAAGATTCCATTGACTTTAATCCTTTAGACCAAAGGAACAGAAAAACCCTCTAGCTTTGAGGCAAGTTGCTGGGAACTACAGAATCTCTTTGAGGTGTCCTGTAGACTGAGGTCGTCTGACCTCACTGGAGAGGCTTCCCAGACCACAAACCACTATCTCAGCTGCTCTCAAACACAGTGCAGTTTTCTAACATGTTACAAAACTTCAGACACCAATCTGCCCTTAAAAGGTGATCTGGCATTGTCAAGATAAAAGCAGGTCCTAATGGTGCAGTCAAAAAACCAAATAAATTTCAGCCAAACAGCAAGGAAGAAGGAATGTACAGTAATTTGCTACCTAAAGCAATTTACTCGGATAAGGTAAACTGCCATCTGTCACTTTATCAAGCTACCAGGGTGGCCAACCCTAGGCCTGGAGAAGAGGTAAAGAGTTTAATGCCTAAACAGCATTTTCCCTTCCCTAGGAACTTTTCCATTCTTGCAAGTTTTGTTATTGGATTTTCACAATGTCAAAAACAACACCAACTTACAGAGGGAAGTTTCCCCTTTGAGCTGAGACCTGCACATTCAGTCCTGGGACACATCCTTGACCTGTGCAGGTGACACAGAGGACACAGACATGTTGCAGAAGATACAGGGTGGAGGGAGGGGGGAGCTAAAGCAAGAATTCCCAGCTCAAACAGCACTCAAACAGCTGCTCCTACCAGAGCAGCGGCCACATACCAATCAGAAATTTTCAAAGACCTTAAAATGGTTTGAGTGCTACACCACCAAGGGCATCACCGACAGCGTCAGGGAGAGCATTTCACCACTCCCCAAATTCACACAGCCCAAAGCTTGGGCAGCTAATAACAAAGACAGATGGAGGAGGAACACCTCATCACTTGGGTCTAGCACAGCACACAGGCACTTCCCAGGGAAATTTCACGGGCATGTTGGAGGTGCTGTAGCCACTCCCTGCCATCCTCAGCATGTGGAGCAGCTCGTTTACACCCCTTCCCATCTGAGCAGTGTTATGGTGGGGAACAGCTTGAGGAAGGCGTTCTGCACAAAACAAACACTAGACAGGCCTGACAACTGCTAGCACAGAATGAAAAGCAACAGCAGCAGAATTGTGAGGATCCAGCACCTCCCCACACCAGCAATATGAATGACCAACAGAAGCAGATTTCAAAATTCCCCAAGCATGGATTAAGAAAAAGAACAGAGGTTTAGAACCAACATTCAGAACAAATGCATTCATTAAAACAAACAGGATTAATTTTTATTTTTGAATGTTCAATTGTTAAACACCGCAGTATGCCACAAGAGTGGAAAAAAATCAAAACACAAAATCAAAACAAAGGAAAGATGGTCAGGGATAAGGACAAAAGAGGAGGAACTACAATATTTAATGGCAATAAACATGCAGAAATCCAATCAACAGACAAGAATAAACTATGGGACACAAAGATTGGCATCCTGTCAAGAGCTCCTGAAGGAGAGCCTTGGGGGAGCCTGGTCATGGCTGCAATTCTTCCACACTGGAATGGATCCACTCCAGGGGTAACCACAAGTCTAGACGCTGCAGGAACAGCAGTGCTGTCAGAGGAGAGGTCTTACAGAGGCTCTGTAACATTCTGGTACATTAAAAAAACCCCAAAACTGGACAGCAAATCATATCGCATGAAGCTAATGCAGGACCACGACGCCAGCCAACAACAGCTTTTCCGCTTCTCTTGGAGGCTACCAAAGAACAGAATTGGACATGTGGGTGCAGAGCCCAAGCAGAAGGAAGCAGATAAGGTGACAGACCTACCAGTGTGGGGGTGCAGAATGTCTGCCAGGAAGGATGGCTTTTGCTAGTGTGGGGCCCTGGGGGAGACTGGCGTACCCCAGGTCTAGCAGTGGGCAAAACAAAAGAGCAGGAGACAAATAAAGAGAAGAAGGCAAGGCAAAAGTAGGATAGTTAACAGGAGATTAGGCAAAGAAGTTGTAATGAGCAGCTGCTTGAGATGCTAAAGATGTAATCTTAGAAGTTGAAGTTTGTGGTTGTTGAACTGCTAGTTTTGGAACAGTGTATAAGATGTGCTTTGTACAATGTTTCAATTACCAACACACCAGATCTGGAATGCCAAAGCAGAAGCTGAGGTGCAAACCAGAAGGGATCGGTCAGTGACTGCAAAGGAAGGCTTGGGAACAAAAGAAACTCACAGTGAACCTCAGAAAGGAGGAAAGCAAGGCTGTACACACCCCAGAAACTCACTGCTGCCAATAAATTCCTGCTTAGTCTGATTTTATTGTCTCCTTTCTCCACATTTCTTCAGGAGGAGAAGAGAATTCCTTCTATGTCATATGCTCACTCATTTCCCTCCTCTACACCCCTCTGTGCCACTGACAGTGGCTCCCGTGCTGCAAGACAGTGCTGATCTCCAGAGCACAACCTCTGCTCCCTCTATGCTATGACCTACTTCACTCTATGCTTCACACCCTGGTATAGAATCACAGGCTCACAGAGTGGCCTGGGTTGGAAGAAACCTGCAGAGAGCATTTACTTCAACCCCTTCTTTCATCTGTCACTATCCCAGGTTGCTCCAAGCCCCATCCAACCTGGCCTTGAATACTTCCAGGGATGCAGCAGCCACAGCTTCTCTAGGCAACCTGTGCCAGGGCCTCATCACCCTCATTGTAAAATGAAAAGTCTTTCTTTATATCCAATCCAACCTCAGAAATCAGAGTAATTTTGCATCAGGTTTTTCAAACAACTATGAACTTGCTGTTGTTGCACTTTTGTATTCTCGACAACACAGCCTGTCACCGTTCCCTTCTGGAGTAGCTGAAAATAAAGCAAGAAGCTACCTATCCAATTGTTCATATCATTCCACAACTGGTTCATCATCCACTCCAAAAAAAGAGACATTCATGGGGAACTGCTTGGCCAGAGCCAAGCTTGAATAGGCCCTTGCTTCAAGGAGCAAACACTGACGAAGGAAAGCTAAAGAAAACAACAAAAAATGAGCAGCAGCAACCCCAATATGACAGGCCATTATTTCTGACTTGGTAGGAAACATTTAATTCCCACGCTACAGAGGCTCACCCAAATGAGATTTATCCACTCACATGAGTCACAGAGGTTCCTATGTGGATCAGATTATGGCAAAGCCTTTGGTTTACATTACATCAGTGGCTAAGTAAACTATACTGACAGGAAGCAATCACCGAGCAAGAAAGTAACTCACGGACTGAACTCCAGCATTCCCAGGGATGGCACTGGCTTTTTTTACCTACATGTGTGTGGAAATCATCTGGAATCTGGCATTAAGCTGAGCTAATGATCAAAGACAAAAAGCAGAGCAGGGGAAAGCAGTTGCAGCAGGTCTGCTTCACAGCACGACACAGCTTAGAGCTACCATATTAAAATACTTTCCTTTTTAGACCACTGGCTTTTTATATCACACAACACAAGACTCACCTACAATGAATTCCATTTTGGTGACATTTTTCATTACAGTTCCACCCTCTCCTTCTTATGCCACAAGGATTAATGATGCCAGAACAGCCTGTGCTGCTACCTCACACTAATCACAAGCACACTGAATCAGCCTTGTATCTAAGGGAAGCAACAGACCATTACCATGAGTTGCAGATACTTCCACAGGGCACCCTGCCTCAACCAGATCCACCAATAACCCTCAGAAATACCAAGACAAACCAGGCCTTCAGCTGACAAGAACCAACACCACCAGTTTATCCTCCCAGAATAAGGGTCCTTGTTCCTTTCAGCCCCAGCACACACAAGCGTTCGTGTTAATTGAGATAACCTGCTAGAGACTCTGGACTTTCCAATTTACACATCATGTTTCATCCTGTTCCCTCAAAACCACCACAGCCAAAAGAGCAGAAAAAGCTGGTCACTTATCAACTGAGGAAAACTATGAGGAAAAAAATTGTAGAGAGGTGCCCTCTCTTGTTGGCAACCACAAGTCACAGCCCTCAAGCCCCAGAACAATGGTGGACTGGTTTCCTACAGGACTGCAGCCCTTTGGCTCTGACACACCGAAGAGCTATTCCAGGGGAAGCCTTTTATCCCATGGAATTAACCATGCTCTGCTGTTGTAGAGTTAGCACATGCTATGGTACACATAGCATCTAAGAGCTGCCTACACTATGGATTTATTTACAGAGCTTAACAATGTTCTCCATGTTCTCTTTACTTCCTACTTCCCAACAGCCAATTGGCTTTTTTGACCACTGTCAAGCTCCAAGCTAACGTCTTCTAAAATCTAACCCAATTTCAAGATCTTCCTCAGACTAGGTTTTATTTGGAAGAGAGTCACATCATAAGGCCAGATATAAAATACAGAGATACCAACAATCTTGGATAATGTGAGATATACACACTCGTAGAACAAATACCTGTTTTCCCAACTGCCACACAGCAGCTGTGGCAGAAAAAAAAAAATCTTGTCTAGCTGTGAAAAGCACAGGAGATAGTGAGCCCACCTACAGTCTGCCAACTTGACCTTCTCAGAGCTTGAAAAGCAAGTGGGAGAGAAGCACGCTTTTGTCTTGTTATTAAATCTCAAAATAGCAATGTGTAGGAGAATCCTACCCTCCTGCCCTGTGCACTAAGCTGAGAGGGAAAGGGAGGAAGAGGTGGAGGAAGGGTTAGAGTCAAGTTGAATTTCCTGCTGAACAGGCTCTGAGCTGACCAGAGATGCCAGGAGACAAAGCATGTCTGCCTAGAATCTCTTTTCTAACTCCAGGGGGTCTGCCATTGTATGCACAGCCTCGTTACAGTTTAATGAATTAACACAAAAAAAATGAACTGATTTCCATAACGAAAAAGCCTCTATATGGCTCCAGAGTGCGACAGCAAGAAAGGGCACAACAGCTTGGGAAGACATAAAAAAATAATCAAATCACTTTTTGCCTCGTTGAATTGCAGTTTCAAGCCCCCAAATGAACAGTTATTTTTAGCTGATCATCTGGAAAGTGCACAGGAGCACAAAGCATCAGGGTCAGCATGGCTGTGTCTGCAGGAAGCCAGCATGTAGCCTCGAGAGAGGCAGCCAGGCACTGCACATCTGCATCATCAGCACAGCACAGGGACCAGCAACATGGCTCTATTTATAACCCAGACATGTACGGCTGTAGCCTGCAATGAAAGGCTGGGACTGCAGGCCGCCAGCCCCCAACAACAAGCTGTCTGATTTAATTAAACAGATGGAAATGTGCACATGCACACATAGATGCATACATGTCCTTTTCCCAGGAGAGTTACCAACAGTGAGCCCAGTATTTCAAAACCAGTATGTTTCACCAAGGTTTCTGTGCAGAGAGCAGGCAAATGTGTCCTCACACAACCTCACCACTTCCTCGCTCTGTGCCCAAATGTGGCTGATGGGCAGCTCACTGCTGCTCAGGCAACCACTAGCCAAGATCCTGACACATCTTCTGCATCAGGACAGCTTGCTGTGCTACCAGGCTCTGTCTGGAAGTTTGTTCCTTCTGGGATTTTTTAAACATTTACATAGAGTTTGTGGGGGTTTGGAATTCAAATTTCAGAGAAATTCTTTGAAACCTTGCAGACATTTAGAAGTGAAAACTGCTTTCAGATACACAGCTCTGTCTCACAGTGAGCAGTCAAAGGGAGCATTTCCTTGTTGTGGAACTGGAAATCAAAGGGATCTATCATGTACTCCCTCCTCCCCCTCCCACTTTCCATAATCCCAGTGAGTTAAGATTCCCCTGCCCAAGAATCCTTGAGCCACAAACCCCACAACAGCAAAGGACAGGAGACTTGCTGCAGTCAGCCTGCTGTGAGTGAAGCACTGTTGGTACACAATGAGAACCTGCTGACAAAATTCTGGGTTACCAAAGGCAGCTGCTGGTGAGGCAAAAGCAGCCACAGAGGAAGCCCAGAGATCAGGTCACAGCCTGGGCTCTGCTGTGCTCAGTCCTGGCAGTCTTTGGCTGCAAGAGGACATCCTACAAGAAGCTAGTTCCCCACCTAGGGATCAATAAGCACATCCATGCAGAAGCCCAAACAAAAACAAACCTCCTCTAAAAGCCTTCACAGGAAAAAATGTTTGCATTGTAGTTTCCTGACCTTCCTGGAATAGCCAGTAAAAGCCACTGCAAATACAGCCCTCACAACCTAACATAGTACTTGTTCAAAATACAACAAACCTGTTCTGGAGGAAATAATGCTTCTGGAGTCCAAGTCAAGCTTCTTTACTAGGGTATCAGGGTCAATCTTCAGCCCAGAAAATACACCAGAAGATGAGAAATCCCAGTCCTTATCCAAAAGAAACATAAAGCAGGAATCAGTACATACACCACCAGGCAATGTTGGTTTAAAAAAACAAAAAAAACAAAACTCAAGCCCAGCACCATCCAGATAGGAACAGTGGTAGTGAGCAGGTATCTCTCTTGAGCAGTAGGGCAGGCAAGGCACCCCACTGTCCTACTCCCCCCTGCCTCTTCCACACAGAAGTTTCACAAAGTCTGTTCTGTTACTAACAGATTCCTGCCTCAACTCAACCTCGCCTCACTCAAGTGCATTTACTCCCAGGAGAACTGTGAACAGTATCCTTAGGAAAAGACAGATTTATTACAAGTACAGAACAATACAGATAGGCAAAAAATGAGCAGATTAGGGGATTAAAGCCTAAATCAATGGACATCAAGCAGATTCAGTAACTATGAGCAACTCACCAAATCTTCAGCATCATGCTTTAAGCATGCAATACCGTCCTAAGATCTGCAGTAGCTACTCTGGTTGTATTAGCAAAATTTATTACTTTAGCCAATGTATCTACCATCACCACCACATAACTTCGCAGTGGTATAAACCCATCTGTATTTGGCACAGGCAATTCCTCCCTCCTCACAAGGAAAGCCTAGGCACATAAAAAACATTTATTGGTGTTGTGTCCTTTACAGGTGAGGGGGCTGGGAGAGGCACCTAAACTGTGTATTCAAATCACAGCTGGGGAAATCAGGACATCCTAAATAATTCTGTATCAACGAACAGCTCCTCCCCACCTGCTCAAACCTAAAATTGAAGAGAGGCACTGCAAGACCCCCCTCCTCTCCCAACGATCCTCATTGTTGCAAGCAAGTTACCCTACGGCACGGCAGCACAGGCACCCTGACTCCAGCAGCAGCAGTGCTGGGATGCGTGTGTAACTGTGTCACCACCCTACATAGGTTGGGGACACCACGGTGCTGCCATGGCACAACCGCTGGTCCGGACCAGTGATACCGGCACTGGAGCACCACGCTGGGACTGCCATGGTGCACAGTGCTGGAGCAGCTCCAGGCTCCCTCGTGTCACCTCCCTGCCGTGCCCGTGCCACATGCTCTCACGGGTGACCGGAGCGTGGGGAGCAGCAGCTGCCAAGCAGCACTGGGGGTTCAACAGGGCTTTCCCTGCCAAGGAGGGACGCGGCCTGCGCCATCCTGTCAGCCACCACCACCGCATCACCACGGCCAGGCCCGGAGGTATGCACGGACACCCCCGGGGCCCTGCAGCCAGAACAGACCCACAGAAGCTCGAGTGGGGCTGCGGGTGTGCGAGGACCGGCCCCTTCCGCACGGGGGAGGTGGAGAAGCCACGGCGANNNGACCTTCCGGCTGCGCCCGCAGCGCGCCCGGCGCCCCGGGAAATTCGCCTTCCTCCCTTCCACGGGCGGAGCTCCGGAAGCGCCTCTTCGGCAGCCCGAGACAACCCGAGCCAACCCGGCCCGGCTGCCCGCCCCAGCGCGTGATGGTGGCACGTCCCACGGCAGCCCTGTGCCGGCAGCCTCTGCTGAGCAGCCCGCGGACAAGTGCCCTCTGGTTCCTGGGAACAGCCTGAGGGTGTTCGATGTGCTTGGGTAAAACCCAGACACTCTGCAACACAGTTTTAAGTTAAGTAAGAGCGAGAGCTCTTGGTAGCGTTGGAAATGATACAACTTTCCTAAATTCAGTTTAGTTAGTTGTTTCAATTACTTGTAAGCAGTGCCCACTTTTCAAGTTTCTTCGCAGAAACACTCTTACTGTTACTTTGATCATTAAATCACCAAAACTTTAGTTGCTTGATGCTGAAAAGCTTCAATAAGCAGAGCCAAAGGGAGTCGAAGATTGGACATCTGGGATCTTATGCCCCTTCCAAGAGTAACCAGAAGGCACCATAGGAGATTAAGGCCTGGAAAGTTGGAGACTCCCTGTCTGAGAAAAAGATGACAAGAGGACTAAAGAATGCGGACCAAATTAGCATGAAGGGCGAGAAATCAATAAGCAATTCAGGATAGAATACTAATTAATGAAGATAATTATGTAATTTAGAACCAATTAACATAATGTCTATAATTATATATATTATATTTTTATATGTGTAGATAGATATATTAAAATAATGTATAAATAGGTGAAAAAGGTTTTGTACTGGGGAGCCTCCTCAGTGTGGAGGCTTGTCGCATTCCACTGGGGAGAACTCCAAGGAGTTCTTTTAAAAATTGATGATCTGGAACGAAATGAAGCCAAACGAGGCAAACGTTGTATCTGAGAACCATTTATTGGTAACAAAAGTCCTTCTAGGTGTGGTCTCTCTCCTCCCCGGAGCTGGGTTGGCNGGCTGGGTCCCGGTGAGCCTGCGCGGCTCCCGGACGGGCGCAGCTCCTGCGGCGACGGCACCGGACACGCGGTGAGTGGGCGCTCGGACGGGAGGACCAGGACACTGGACAGGGTCGCGGTGAGAGTCGCAGCGACAGGCTGCATCGGCGCGGCAGGGTTGGATGCAGGCAGCCCAGGCAAGGCGGCGGTCAGGAGCCCAGGTACGAGGGGGAGCCAGCGAGGGCAGGAGAGGCAGAAGTCAGGCTGTGGCCAGGGCAAAGGAGAGAGCGAG
>VZTN01011114.1:145246-200107 GCA_013400515.1 Erpornis zantholeuca
AAACGAGGCAAACGTTGTATCTGAGAACCATTTATTGGCAACCAAAAACAAAATAAAAAGAAGTTACTTTACTAAAGAGGGCTAGAAAAGACAAAGCAAGACTAAGAAAAATGGGAAAGGAATGGGGAGAGAGAGAGGGAGACACAGGAGACAGAGAGAAAAAGAGGACGAGTCAGGGAATGCCGTCGGTGTCCAGGCGGAGGGTGGGCACGCTGCCTGCCTGCGGCCGGGCTGGGTCCCGGTGAGCCTGCGCGGCTCCCGGACGGGCGCAGCTCCTGCGGCGACGGCACCGGACACGCGGTGAGTGGGCGCTCGGACGGGAGGACCAGGACACTGGACAGGGTCGCGGTGAGAGTCGCAGCGACAGGCTGCATCGGCGCGGCAGGGTTGGATGCAGGCAGCCCAGGCAAGGCGGCGGTCAGGAGCCCAGGTACGAGGGTGAGCCAGCGAGGGCAGGAGAGCCAGAAGTCAGGCTGAGGCCAGGGCAAAGGAGAGAGCGAGCGAGCCGACAAACAGCAGTGAACCCCAGCGAGCAGCGGCGAGCTGTGACGCAGTTAGCTTTTATATCCCCCGGCCCCTCCCAAAGTCTGCTCGCTGGCACAGGACCACTGGCCCAGTCTAGTGTCCACTGCAGTCCCTTGGTGGAGACCTTTCGCCATCTGATTTGAGAGTGTCTCTGGAGGGTACAGTGTCTCCTACTGACTGTCCCATGTGAGGTGTTGGCAGGCGAAATCCTTCCAGAAACAAGGCTTCTTCTAGTTGCTTCCTACATGTGGCACAGGTGCACCCCTCCTCCACATGCCTCTGACATCCATTGTTGAGGCATAACAGAACTGAATTGGCTCCTCACAAGGCTGGAACTTTGTTAGCCACACACACATCTCATCCTGGCCAGGAATAAGGCCTTACTCACTGACACTGGAAAGACAGTTTTTGAGAGAGTCTTATTTATCCCAACGATTTCAGAGGTTTCTTGGCAACAGTAGCAGCAGTGACCAGGCTGCCACACTAGGACAGAAAACAACTCTAAAACTTCCTGCCAGGCATTATTTCTACAGTTAAAACAGTAGAAAAGTACCCAGCAAGCGCCCATGGAGAGCCAACACCTGCCAGACTGCAGTCATGGGCCCAGGTGGACACCACAACAAAGCAACCCAAGCCCCAGCTGCACCTTTCCACACACAGGCGGGGATGAAATGCAAAGCTGCTTCTCCTTGCTCTAAGGTGAATAAAAAGCTCCAAGCCTGGAGTCGCAGTGTGTTTGATGTTGACAAGCCCTGACAGGTGCTCCCTCTTTGTTTTCCACACTCTCTGCCTTCCCCATCCCCCTCCAGGCTGTGTTTCCCAGGGCCTGATATTGGGCCATAGCTAGTGACACTTCTTTGGGTACCATAAAGATGCAGGGAGAGGCCTCTGTGAAGGTACTTGGAAAGATCATAGAATCATGGAATATGCTGAGCTGGAAGGAACCCATCAGGGTTATTGAGTCCAACTCCTGGCCCTGCACAGGACACCCCAACCATCTCACCCTGTGCACTCAGAGCAGTGTCCAAATGCTCCTGGAGCTTTGGCAGCCTTGGGGCTGTGACCATTCCCTGGGGAGCCTGCTCAGTGCCCGAACACCCTCTGGGGGAAGAACCTAGGAAGACCCAACCTAAATCTCCCCTGATGCTCACCCTGTGCACTCAGAGCAGTGTCCAAATGCTCCTGGAGCTTTGGCAGCCTTGGGGCTGTGACCATTCCCTGGGGAGCCTGCTCAGTGCCCGAACACCCTCTGCGGGAAGAACCTAGGAAGACCCAACCTAAATCTCCCCTGATGCAGGTCCATGTCATTTCCTCAAGTCCTGTCACTGGTCACGAGAATGAAGAGATCAGTGTCTGGCCCTCTGCTTCCCCTCAAGAGGATGTTGAAAACATGGAATCACATAATAGTTTGGGTTAAAAGGAACCCTAAGGATCATCTTGTCCCACTCCCCTGCCTCTAGATCAGGTTGCTCCAAGCCTAATCCAGCCGTATGAGGAATACTTCCAGAGATGGGGCATCCACAGATTTAGTGTTCATCAGGGATAGAAAGATTTAATGTTCATTGGGAGTAGAAAATAACAACAGGAAAACTTCCCTTACCCTGCTGTAGGCTGGGTGAGCATGATTTAGGAGCAAAAGCCCAAAATGACAATTATGATTGTCAAAATCAATGTCTTCGGGGAAAAACCACTCCGATAATGCCCAGCTGGATGCCCAGCTCCCCACCCCAGCTGCTCAAATGCATCCTGCATAAACCACAGCAGTCCTGCCAGTTACTGGTGGGGGGAAACATAATCCATGCTAGTAAAAATAAAAAGAGGAACCAATGAAAATAAAGGCAGTTAAAATAAGAAAGGGAATGTGTAACAGCTTAAAATGCTTACAAAGTAGGCTGGGGAGCATATATCCTGTGACCAAGCATATCCCCACAGGTTGCCCACCCCCTTCACCTGCAGTGCTGAAGGCCGAAGCTGCAGCAGAGCCTGAGGAACAGCTGGAAGGAACGGGGATATGCCAGCGAGCTTCAGCTTTGGCTGCAAGGACCCATGGTACACCCTCCGTTCCCACCATTCCGACTCCAGGGGCTCACATCTCTCCCATGCCTGTCCTTCAACCTTGAGTCAGTTGAAGCAAAGTGGTTGGACAAACCCCATGAAATAACTAGGAGAAACGATCCACTCATTAAGGGCCTCATGCAATGCACCAGGAAAATTACGGCAGCTCATCTCATTCAACCACGCTTCCTTCCCCTGGATCTGCAACCCCTACCACTGGCAGGAAGCTCCACCAACCTTCCCAGCTTCATGTACCGCAGTTCACCCACTTCAGGCCTAGGGAGTGCTCTACAGCATCCAGCTGCAGCCATCCAGGCTGGATGAGCGTCCCAGCTCCAGCTGGCTCACTCTCAGGGTCCATCCCCACCATATCCTGCATCAGTTGCTCCAATGCTCCTGTCCCACTGCCAGGACTACTGTGATGCTTTCCTGCTGCACCTGGCTGTGATGAAACCAAGCCAGGACTATGCTGTCTTCTTTAATAAAAGCACCAATCTACAGAGCATCCATCGGGGCTTGGGAATTTTCTGCTGGCACTGCAATCTATTTTCTTGCTGCAAAAATAAACTTATAACTGTAACACAGCAGCAGGTGAACAGCATCAGGGTCTTATAATGCCTCAGATTTCCCTGACCATAGCAGGGGGTTGGAACAAGATGGTCTGTAACATCCTTTCCAACACAAACTCTTCTGTAACTCCATGATAATGCAACACGGTGACTCAATATCACCTTGTTTGGAAGGAAAACCTACAACACAACTAACAAAGACTCATATTAATTACCTTTAAAAAAAACAGACAGTCCTGTATGGTTTCTAAATGACTTTATATTTTTTACTGTAGTGCCCTGGAGAGGTTAAAAGAAAATCATCAGGAGCTGGTTCCTCTCTGTTCAGGGAAATGCTGCTGCTGGGAGGAGTTGTTGAAGCCAGCATAAAAACACTAGAAGGCTGCTTTAAAAAAAATTCCCCACACAGCCCTGAGCTTTGCCAGAGCACGGCGCCTGCGTCTCCTGTCATGTGAGGAGGCCTGGCTACCCTCACATCCACACAAACATTTCAGAGCCCAACCCACAGTCTGAGGGCAGCCAGCTCCCCATCTTCTCCACACCCAAGGGCTACCAATAGCTCCCAAATGAACCATTCTCCCCCGCTCCCAGCTTTGTTTGCCCGCTGAGGTCAGGGCTGGTCCACAGCAGTGCTGTGAAAGGTGAAAAGTTCTCATAAAGTGTGGGGTTTTGGGTGGGTCCCTTTTCTAGGTGCCATGGGAGGGCTGCAAGCCCCCGGGTATCCCAGGGAGACCAGCCGCAGTCCCACAAGGCAGGATGCTGTGGGTTTGGCCAGGTTGAGTGGGGCTGGCTGGGGTTTCGGGGGAACACGCCCTCCCACAGGCACCACTCTTGACTTCCTCTTCCCCTGCAACTGCAAGACAGAAATAGGAAGGAAAGGTTGAGGTACATCACAGAGCTCCTGATGCCCAGCTGCTTTTCCCAGCCAAATTGAGAAGCTGAGACCATCTTCATCCCAGCCGAAGTACGGGACAGAGACGAGGGCTGGAGGCCAGGCAAGTACACCATCTCAATTTTTATGTTTCTGTTCCTCCTTTCTTGTGGGGAGGCAGCCAGGCAACAAAGGAGTTTTGTAGCTCTGATGTTTCAAGGGCATTTTTTTTATTCCTGATCTAACCTTTGGCCACTTGAGTTCAGGTTGCTCCAGGGAGCTCAGCATGGCATCCCTCCTGCAGGCAGGCCAGTCTGTGCAGCCTTTGCAAAGGCAGCTTGCCTGGTCTGTAACAGTTTTACCTTTGGAGGTAACATTCAGCTTGGAACTGCTGGTGGTTATTTTGGGGAGGATCCCAGACCTCCAAAATTCCTGTTCCTCGCGACCCCATGGGCTTGGAAAACAGAGCAGAGAGGGTGCAGTGTGCTCTTTCCACACCCTCACACATGGCACCAGGGAGGGTGGCATGGGCTGTGTGCTCACCTGCAGCACCAGGGCTGCGGGCTGCCACACCCCTCCTGTGACCCTCTCTTCCTCAGGGGATCTCCCCCACTGCCAGCTGCAGGTTGAGGTGGGAAAGAGGGAAGTGGCATGGCAGCATGGCATGAAGGTGGTGGGGAGGGCTGGCTGGAGGGCTCAGCACAGTGCTGCCACGTGGAATGCCAGTGCACAGGCCTTCCCAGGTGTCCCTGCACCCCTGTGGGCCTGCGGGAATAGCCAGGAGGGGAGTGACACCCTTGCTCTTCTCCTCCATCTCTGTGTGTGGTGCGCACATCAAGTACTCTGCAGGCATGTGACTCTGGGGAGAGCAGGTCCTTCCCAACATCTCAGTGGCTCTTGGAAGCAGATGGAATGCAGGCCACATCCCAGGTGTCAGAGAAAGCAGCCTGGTCCCTGGTTTTGATGATTTTTCCAATGTCAAAGCTACAGCTCCCAGCCTGCTGGCAGGTGAGAAGCAAAGACATGAACACATGTGGTGACATCATGTCCTGTGGCCAGCACGGACACTGGAACAGGGCTGCTGCAAGTTGTGGGAAGTCTCTAAATGGTGCATTTTGCTATCCTAGCTGTTGCAACTGTCACATCCTGCTTCTCACAGTGGTTTTGCACTTTTTTGGTGCTGCTCTGAGTGATCTCAGCAGGTTGGGGAGTGTGGTGTCCCCAGACTACCCAGGGCAGGACAGCCAGCAGGTAGCCCCTTCCCACCCAAACAGGACTCTGACCCCCCGCCCCAGCAGCACAAATCCTCTCTTTCCCTTCCTCCCAGGGCAGGGCAAGGGTCCCACGAGCACCCACGGACCTTGGTGCTCAGATCCAAGGGATGCCACAGACTAGGCAGGGACTTGGTGCACATGGGAGAGAGCTCACCCCACAGATCTGTCCTCTGCAGGCACTGGAAGCTGCTGGAAGGAAACCTATGTAAAATATATTCATATTTACTAAAAGAGGCCATGGGAATATACATATATATATAATTCTTATTTATTTAATTTTGTTTATTCTTTATATATTAAAAATACGTTTTTATATATTTATTTTTTATATTTTTCTTGTGGTTTATATATACAAAATATATATAAAAATACGCATACATGCACACTGAGTCTGATATTCTTCATGGACTGGGAAAGCCCTGTGTATGACCACATGGGTGGGATCTGTTTGCATCACACAACTGAGTGATGGAAGTATCAGCCCCAAGTCAAGTGACATCCACTCTCCTGTCCTCACCATACCCCATTCTGCTCATTTCCCTTCTGTATATGGGGTCTGGAGCTGCCCATATTGCAGGGGTGGGAAGGAGCAGCTCTGCTGGGTGCAATACCTGGCATCTGCGTCACAGCATGATGGTGACCCAGCACCAGGGATGCTTGGCAGTGCACATGGGAAGTTGTCAGTTGGCATGGGAAGCACACATGGGCACTGGCACTAGTGACACCTCACCGTTACAGGTGGACGGTACAAACACCACAGGAGTCCCCCCACGATACTGGGCATGAGTGCATGAGCTCCCTTTTTGTGGGAAAACAGATGTTTAGCAAAGCCCTGATGGGAACTTGTGGCTAACAGACTTCAAGACTCATCTCTGCTGTTGAACACTTGTTTTATTTACAGCAACAAGATCACTGCTGGCACCAACACTTCACCTTCAGCCTTAATTATAACTCCCAGCTTGCTCCTCCATGCAGCACAGTGGCCAGCTCCATCCCAACGGCAACCCCCAGCATGTCCTGAGAGCCAGAGTGCCTCAGCTTTGCACCCTGCCTGCAGGCAGGACAGCAAGGACAGCGCCCAGCTTTTAACTTATGCACCTTCTCTGAGGCCACCTTCACATCTTCTGGCTCACAGACCCTTAGGGGACATCTTGCCCAAAGGCAGAAGCTCCACTGGGAAGCAGTGGAATATCCTGGTGGCTTCTGCACCTTGATCCCAAGCCACCCAAGGCATGTGATGAGAAGATCAGAGCACAGGGCCAAGAAGGACCCTGGTTCTGAGGTGCAGCTTTCTCTTCCAGATGCCACCATGCAGCCCTGACCAGGAAGCAGAGCCTGGTGGCAATGTGTCCTGCCCTTAGTTGGGTTGCTCTATCTTGGCACCCCACTCCCTACTGCAGGATAAAGGTAGTTGTAAAACTCTGCAGTTCTGCTCCTTCACACCAGGGTAGGAGGATGGACTGTGTGCATCTCTCTGAATTGCCTGAATTTATGGGAAAGGAAGGGAAAAAACCAACTTCACGGGCAGAGCACGTGCAGGAGATGAGACCCAGGACTGGTGGTGACTGCGAGTCTGGGATGACGGGGTTGCTGCTGAGGCCTGTGTCGCCACTCTGCTGATGCAGAGTCAGGCTGAAAACCTGCTTTGCCCTCCTCTGAAGGCTGTAAGGAGGCAGACAAAGGCAGACGCCCCATTAGTTCTCTTTGAAAGCCCTGCATCACATGTGCTCACCCGCCCACACACTAGGGTGTAATTTCCCTCCATGGCAGAAGAGAAGAAGTGTTGAACTTCCTGCTGCTGCTCTCTACAAGTATCAGGATGTGCTTCACACTCTTGTGACAAGGGCAAGAAACCACTGTGGGGGTGAAAAAGGCGTCCAAATCCAGCCCACAATATGAACCCTACTTTACAGTACTTGATAGCATCTAGCACCTGGGGTGTGTTGAGAGTCCCACTGTATTTCTGGAGTTGGAGAGCTTTTTTAAATCCAGTTTTAAGGTTGCTCTACTTTACAAGATGACCGGGTAAGCAGGAAGTTCCAACCTCCAGCAAGAACAAGGAGCTCACAGAGCTCTACCTCATCACCACTGCACGCTTTGGCATGGCAGCAGGAATTAAACACTTGGAAACACTGGGCAGGTAGAGTAGTAGGAGCTCATTGAGTTAATGGATTTGGTCCTCACAGCATGTGTGGGAATTTCTGGCTTGTAGCAGAACTGGAGCCTTCTTAGGCACATTTGAGGTGTCAGTCACTGAGTTCTACAGGAAACAAGGGCAGGAGCCACTTTTCTTTCCTGCAAGCTCAAACTCTGCTGGCAGAATCTGGAGGCGACAGGAACGTTTTGGGCCAGCTAAGCACAGGGAGTGCATATCACAAATACAGGGACATTGCAGCTGTGACAATAAATGATGCCCTTAAAATCTTACCAAGGGGGGCTGTGGTCATGGAGACAACTTGCAGAGGGTCTCTTTGTCAAGAAGGGCTCTGGCCACCTGACATAGGATGTTCTTGAGCAGATGTGGTAGAGTGAGCTCCCAGGCCACATCACCCTGAGAGTTTGGCTGGGTGATCACAGACGTGCCTTTTGTTGGCTGTGCAGCCATGTGGTGTTGGCTGTGGAGCTCTGCCAGAGAGACTGGATCCAGGGCAGGGTGGGCTTCCAGATGGCCCCTACCATAATCAATGGTGGCCACTACCCTTAGAGTCCTGCCACATCTCAAAATCTATACCACAGTTGGGCACCAAACCTTCCTGTGCAAATATTACCCACTGACCTCCCTAGACGTTCTCTCTGCTGTTGGGAGGAGACCAGACATCCTGTCAAGGCTGACCAGTGTCACCCTCAGCTGGTGTGGTGTCTTACAGAGGCTGATGAGCTAAGACTGGACACCCTGATGCCTCAGAAGGGGATCTGAGCAGCCCTATGTACTAACCTGCCTCAGTGTCTTTTGAAGGTTTCCTTTGTTTTCTCATTTCCATGTCACTCTGAGCTGTTTATTTGGCAAGTTCACAGGAAGGGGTGATGGCAGGCACCAGGGAGTGGTGAGATGCCTTTCTTACTCAGGGCAGCATCAGAGCTATTTTGAAACTGATGACCTGGTTTTCAGACACTGTGTCTAATATTGCTAAAAAGGGCAGCGTCTGTTGTTCCTTTTTACTTCGTTATTCCTTTTTCTTCTTTTTACAAATTCCTCTTTTCTGACTTCCCCATATTCATCCATGTTGCAAGGCGGTTGTACTGTTTGCTCCAGGGCTTTGCTGGGGAAAGGCATGACATGATGGTGTTAATGAATGTGATCTCAGCACAGGTTGTCCAGAGAAACTGTGGCTGCCCCATCCCTGGGGCACATTCCAGGTGGTCACAAGAATACTTTTGTCTTGCAGAAAATGCCTCGTGACTGCTGTCTCCTGCTGCCAGCAGTGACCTGGGTGCTGCTGCTGGTGACATCAGGTGAGCCCAACCTGCCCTCCTCCCAGCATCTTTAATGGGCAGTGAAATACTGGGGGAATCCCAAATGCTGCCCAACAGCAGCAGGAATGCAGCACTGAGAGGTGTGCAAAGGCCATATCCTTACACTTCCTGGCATCTGTAGTTAACTCAAGCCAGTCCAGCTGAAGGACAGCAAGGCAGTTGATCTCCCTGCCAGGGCCCCCAGTATGGGTTTGAGAGGCAGGGCAGGCTTAGACCAGCATGGGTGCCTGGTGTTGGGTGTCCGAACAGCCCCAGCTGTCCCCCACACCAACTCTGTCTTCTCTCCTTTCCAGCCTTTGCCATGGAGTGCCCCAAGATCAAGGTGGGGACATGCAAGGACTGCATTCAGTCTGGTCCTGGCTGCGCCTGGTGCAAGAAGCTGGTAGGTCCATGTGGCCTGTCTAGTTGTCACCCGCCCCCAGCCTGTCTAGTTCTGACCCCCTGTCAGCTAACAGGCATCAGGACAGTCACGCTGCCTGCCTGGCTCTACCTGACTTCACTGTGGGACTGTTTCATGTCCTGCGTGAAGGATAGGGCCAGGAGGGATCCAACAGCCATGACCTTTCTCCATCAATACCCATCTAAGGTTTTGTTTTCTCCATCAATGTCCTGGAGATCTGGTTCAGGGGCCAGGTCATCTTGTAAGGTGCCTGTTCACCTCCTGCACCTCTGATTTTTTTCCTGCTGGTGTTGTCACACACAGAATTTCACCAAAGCTGGCGAGCCAGACTCCATCCGCTGTGACACCATTGAGCAGCTGAAGCAGAGGGGATGCCCAGACAGTGAGATTGAGTTTCCAGGCAATGAGATCAAAAGAACACAGGATCATCCCTTAAGCAACAACATACAGCTGACTCCACAGGAGGTGCACCTGAAGCTGAGGATAGGTATGCTCTAGTTGGCATTCCCAAATGCCCTTCTTCTCTTGGCCTGCCAACAATGCCCTTCCACTCATCCCCAGACTCTCCTGAGACACAGCAACATGTTGCAGCCTGCAGTTCCTCCCCTTTTCTTCCAAGAGAGAGGAGGGGTGGGTGATCGCACAAGCTGACACAACATGGCAGCTGATCCTGCCATCCATGTCCCTCAGGCCAGCCTGCTATGTTCGAGGTGAAGTTTCGCCGTGCGATGGGGTATCCCATTGATCTCTACTACCTCATGGACCTCTCCTACTCCATGCTGGATGACCTGGAGAAGGTGAAGAAGCTAGGAGGGGAGCTGCTCAGGGCACTGGAGAGCACCACCCATTCTCGGCGCATTGGTGAGCCTGTCTCCGGCCTAGCACAGCTGTTTGCTGCTAGGAAGAGCCACAGGGCTGGAGGGGGATGTAGGAAGTGGGCAACAGGTGTCCTCTGCCAGGCTGAACAGCATGGCAGGGCAAGGGACATGGGCATGTACATTGGGGCCAGCAGATGTCTATGCCCTGTGCCCTACCCCTGAAATTGCAGTCTGGCTACCCTAGGGTTTGGATCCTTTGTGGACAAGACAGTGCTGCCATTTGTGAACACGCACCCCGAGAAGCTGCAGAACCCCTGCCCCAATAAGGACAAGAAGTGCCAGCCTCCCTTCGCCTTTAAGCACATCCTGTCGCTGACTGACAACGCCAAGCACTTTGAGAGTGAAGTGGGGAAGCAGTTCATCTCAGGGAACCTGGATGCCCCAGAGGGGGGCCTGGATGCCATGATGCAAGCAGCAGTGTGTGGGGTGAGTCCTGCACCTGCCCTGCTGCCAGGCGCCTGCCTGCTCGGGCAGGAGGGCTGGCACCCACACGCACAGGTGGCTCTGCCCCTTTCCAGGTGGGCTCTGGAAGCCCATCCTGTGTAATTTCTGACTTGGCAGCAGAGCAGGTCACTCTGGAGAGTACAATAGAGCATTGTACCCCAGAGCCTCCCAACCCTGATGTCCCTTAACCGACATTCCCCGTGCCCCCTGCCCCATGCTGTGGCTGACACAAGACTTTGGAAAGGGCCATGCCCACTGGCACTGTCCTGCCAGCCCTGCTCAGGAACCAGGCCCACTCTCTGTGCCTCTTGCAGGACCTGATTGGCTGGCGCAACGTGACCCGCTTGCTGGTGTTTGCTACTGATGACGGCTTCCACTTTGCCGGGGATGGCAAGCTTGGGGGCATCCTTACCCCCAACGATGGCAAGTGCCACTTGGAGGACAACATGTACAAAAGGAGCAATGAGTTCGTAAGTACCTGGGGTCTGCTCAGCATTTCCAACACCCACCACCTGGCTCACCACCTGGCTCCCCCGGGCAGGAAAGACAATGTCACGTAAAAAAGCCTGTTGTGGAGACCAAAACATCACCATAATCACCATAATTTGTGCTGCCACACCCCAAGTGTCTATTCTTCTGCTGGTGTGGGAGGTTGTGCTGAGTGTGGTATCCCTCTCCCCATCCAGGACTACCCATCTGTTGGCCAGCTGGTCCAGAAACTTGCCGAAAACAACATTCAGCCCATTTTTGCTGTCACCAGTAAGGTGGTAGATGTTTACAAGGTGGGGATATGTCAGATGCTCCAGGTGCCTCCATCCCCTTCCCAGGAGGTCAGACACAGCTGCATGTGTCTTATGCTGCTGTCTCCTGCTCTGCTGTCACATGGTCGGAAGCACTCACTTCTTTGCTCTCCACTGGCAGAAACTCAGTGAGATGATCCCAAAGTCAGCGGTGGGAGAGCTGAATGAGGACTCCAGCAACATCATTGAACTCATCCAAGAGGCCTACAATGTAAGTGCTGGAGTTCCCACATCTCCAGTGCCATCACCTGGACTTCCAGAACCACCCCAGGCAGCTGAGATCCTGACCTGTGGTGCTCTTTGGCTCTTTTTCCTGATCTGCAGCCCCACACCCCCTTGATTTGGTGTACTCTTGGACTGATGGCACTTTCTCCACCATTTTTCCAAAGAACCTCTCCTCGCGGATCATCTTGGAACATTCCACCTTGCTGGACACTCTGGATGTCAAATATGACTCCAAGTGCAATAATGACAAGGACTCCATGGATGAAGCAAGAGGCCAGTGTGACAATGTCAAGATCAATGATGAGGTATGTTTTCCGGTACCAGGAACTCCCCACATCTTGCTCATCCTCTTTAATGACAGGAGCCCTGGTTGCTCTTTCAGGATTTCTTTTTATATTAATCTTAAGCCAAGAGTGTCCAAAATGCTATGGGATGGGGGAGATGCTCTGTTGTTCTGGATGTGCATGTCCTTAGCCTAGGGCCAATACCACGCTGACTGCTGGATGTCTGGCCCTTTCCTGCCCTACTCTGCACTTTCTAGGTCATCTTCAAAGTGAAGGTCACAGCCAAGGCATGCATTCCAAACTATTCCTTCACCATCCGGCCGCTAGGCTTCACAGACACCCTCACTGTCAATGTGGCCAGCAACTGTGACTGCCACTGCAATGACCAGCCTGACCCAGCCGCTTGCAACGGGCAAGGCATCATCGAATGTGGGATCTGCAGGTATGTACTGTGCACCCAAAACACGATTTCAAATGCTGCCAGAGCTGGGGAATTGCTGCGAGAGGGATGTTGGACCAAGCCAGGGCTGGGCTCTGTAGCTTTGCACAAGGTTTTTTTGTTCAGAGGGGCGGATTCATGTATTCCGCTTGGAACTGTCCCCTGTGTTCAGGAGGCAGGGGACACAGTGGGCTCGCTCTTCTGTTGGTGGAGGTTATGCTGCTTTCCTAAGGAGCTCAATCCACCCAGCCATCCACCCATCCATCCCAGTATCAAATCATCCACCAATCTACCCACTGAGCAGACACAGATTTCTGTAGAAATCTCTCAAAATCCCACTTCTTGGCTGCAGCTCACACAGGTCTTTAAGCATAATTATTGCTTCATGGCCTCTCAGTGACAAGGAGAGGAAAAGACTGGGTTTCTTCAGAAAATACTCACATATCCTTGGCAAGGGCTTGGAGGTTACAAATATAACAATAATTTCTGGGTGTTTGGTTGGTGTTGTGAATACGACTGATGGAAAAGCAGCATTTCTGAGGTGATGCCTTAAATGGCTACCTAGAAACGGAGACTAGACAGGAATAAAGGAGGTATTTATTTGAAAGGCCTTCAGACGTACACTTTGGACTCCAGAGGGTCCTGTCTCAGTGGACCCCAAAATGTGTGACAGCTCACGAGTTCTTCACCCTTTTACATCAGTATAAATTCACCAACCAGAATCCAGCCAATGATGTAATTTCCCCAAGCTTTCCCCCCTCTCCCCAAGATGATGGTTTACAGTTTTTCAGCCTAGGACGGTCTGGGTGTCCTTGGAGAGCAAGCTGGAGAGGCTTTGTTATGTCTATCTTAGTATAAGAGAACAGCACTTAACAAGCTACAGGAAACTTCAGAGTTACATTAGCAGTACAGGATTGGAAAAAATATAAAAGTTAAAACCTAAGGCATCAGAGGTTTGCTCCCAGTCAGCCACCTTGCTCCAGCATGGAGTTAGCACCAATGTGTGTCACTGGTTTTTGGTGAGGCTGTCCCAGATTTGCTCTGCTTTTGTGGAGGTCTGGGCCCTTTGCATGCCCCATGGCCACTGACTCAAGCTTGCTCCTCTCCTCTGGTGGCAGCTGCAATTCGAGATACACGGGGAAGAACTGTGAGTGTGACACCAAAGGCAAGAGCAGCAAGGAGCTGGAGCGCAGCTGCCGGAGGGACAACAGCTCGGTGATCTGCTCCGGGCAGGGGGACTGTGTGTGTGGGCAGTGTGTCTGCCACACCAGCGACATGCCTGGCAAGTACATCTACGGCACCTACTGCCAGTGCGACAACATGAACTGCGAGTTCTTCAACAGCTCCCTCTGCGGAGGCCCAGGTGATGTGCCTGAGATGGCTTTTCTAACTGGCCACTGTTTAGAAGAATTAAATGCCCAGGGAGATGTGGCCTTTTTGTGCCATAACCCCAGTGGGAGGGCTTGGGGCTGCTAGGTCCCACCACACAAGCCTGTAGGACCTCCTTGAGCATCCCATGGAGGGTGTGGTGAGCACAGGGTGGGTGATGCTCTTCAAGCATGGGCAGAGGGACGGTCGCCTGGCTGTCTACAGCATCTGAAAGATCTTCTCCTTCAGCACGTGGGCAGTGCGACTGCGGGGTGTGCAAGTGCCTGCCTGGATACGAGGGCAGTGCCTGCCAATGCCAGCAATCGACGGAAGGCTGCCTCAACATCCACGGAAACGTGTGCAGCCTCCGTGGGACCTGCCACTGCAACCACTGCCAGTGCTGGGGAGAGTACCAGCCCCCCTTGTGCCGGGAATGCCCAGGCTGCCCTTCACCCTGTGACCAACACATGTGAGTGATGTGTAGAGAGGGCACAGGGACAGCGGGGATCCCAAATATCCCAGGGAGGTGCAGGCAGGCCCTGCCTGTGCTTGGGCAGAGCCCAGCTGTAGCCAAAGCCAGATGAGAGGGTTTCTGCCCCTGTAGTTGTGAGCTGTGGCTGTTTGTTTTGCAGCTCCTGTGTAGAGTGCAAGTTCTTCAACAGCGGTCCCTTTGAGAAGAACTGCTCCCAGGCCTGTCCCAACATCCACCTACCCACAAACTCAACAGAGGTGAGCGCAAATGATAGGAAATGCAGGGAAAAGGATTCCCAGAACTGCTGGATGTCCTTCCGTATGATCCAGGAGGATGGCAAGGAGGTGTACACCATCGTTGTCGATCCTGACAGAGGTACCCCATCCTTGCTCCTCCTGCCCCGACATGAGCCAGCTGCCAACCGTGCCACGGCAGCCTCAGTGCTTCACCGGGGGCTGCAGCCCAACACTGTCTGTCTGTCCCATAGAGTGCCCACAGCCCCCCAACGTCCCGCTGATCGTGGGCAGCACCATTGCCGGTGTGTTCCTCATTGGTATTCTGGTCCTGGTCATCTGGCGGTTATTGATGGAGCTGCTTGACCGCCGGGAATACCGCCGGTTTGAGAAGGAGAAGTCCAAAGCCAAGTGGAATGATGTAAGAGAGCCCATCCGTGCCAGTGGGGTGTTCCGGGGCATTTGGATCCACTGGGGAGGGGACAGTAGGAGGGGACATCCTTTCCAGAGGCAGCCATGTAGACCTGAGCCCTCCTGACCACTCATTTTTCGGCTCAGCTGGATTTTTCCATTTAGGGGGCTGAATATCTTGTGGGCTCTTCTTCCAGTGCTGTCTGTGCTGTTGGCACTGGGATGGGTGGGATGGATAATGCTCTGCTGGAAATCCAGCACAGCCCAACACAAGCCTCTCCCTTCTCTTCCTCCAGGCTGATAATCCCCTCTTCAAGAGTGCCACCACCACTGTTGTCAACCCCAGGTTTAATGAATGAGGCAATACCTGGCAGCGCTGGGACCCACCATTAAATAAGGAAATGCCAAGCTAAGGAAAGATCAAACTAAGGAAATCTTAAACTAAGGCTCCCACCCCTTCTTCTTTATCCTCATGGTTTCTTCCCTTCTTCCAAGAGGCCCCAGTCATGTCAGGTGCTGGCTGAGGGACTGCACCATGCCAGTCTCCTGGCACTCTGCTCAACGGTTGGGTTAGTGGAGCTGGGAGAGAGGAGCACACGCAACTTCAGGCCTCACCACAAGATGTGCAGTGGCTCTTGTCCCATCTCCTGCTGCTAACTTTGCTTTCTGGCAGGAGTCTTGGACACCGAGCCCCAAAGCCAGCTGAGTGCAGAGTGCTTCCAGCTTTGATTTTGAGCTGGGATTTCAAAACTGCTGTCTCTCTTCTGCTCCAGCAGGATCTGCTCCCAGGCTGCTCCGTGCCTTCCCCTGCTGCATTGGTCTCCACCGCTATGCAATGTTTTCCAGAGAACTCACTGCTGAGTTGGACATAAGGGGTCCAAGCAACCGCTCCAGAGGCTGCAGTGATGTGATGGGCCCTAAGGGCTAGTGAGCACCTGTACCTTGTGATGAAGAGCAGCTAGAGAACATGCACTGATCTTTTTCCCAAATCACCAACTGCTTTCTGACCTTGCTCCCTGCTCAGACCTGCCTCAGGCAAGGTTCTGCCTGGGCTTCTGCATTCTTGGCTTACCTCCATCGTGTCTTGAAGTCCTCTGCACAGCAAGGAGCCACTGTTTGATCTATGAAACTTGATAGATGATCTATGAGCACCTGGAAAATTCCCTGCAGGTTGGAGGTCAGCCACTGCTTCTTCCACCCCCTGGGATATGATCCTCCTCCTGCTCTGCAAGCATGTCAGACATACCAGGAGCCAGCTGTGCAAAACCCAGTGCATGTCCAGCTCAGCATTTATCCCAACTACCTGCAGCAACCACTTGCTCTTACATTGTGGATCATCGCCGTGAAATAGTGGTACAATTCCTTATTTGCTTTAAGTTTGGGATTAATTCGCATAGAGTTGTATTGTGTTGCATCTTTATTTGCTCTCTGAAGAGGTTTAATGTGAATAAAGATTAATATATAAGGTAAATACATCTGTCCTGCTAAGAATTAGGTGCTAGGGCAGCAACTAAAGCATTCATTGGAGAAACTACAGTCACACCTTGTCATTCTGCCATCATCTTCCATAGGTACACTGGAAAGATCCCAGCTAGAGAAACAAACTGTTTTCAAGGGATTTGCCATCTATGCCCTGAATGGTGCTCCCTTGCAAGCCAAAATGGACTCACTGAATAGTGCAGAGCAGTTCTCATCCCTGTCCATGTGCTGGCAGCTGAAATGAGATTGTCTGTGCCACATCAGATCAGGGGTCGATTTGAGCCATTTTATTGTTCTTCAGCAGTGACTATGAGGGTCTAGGGCAGGGTAAGAAGAAGGAAAGTGTGTCTGGTACTCCTAGTACTATCCCAGGCTGCAGCTATTTTTGGCTTCAGGACCCTCAAAATGTTGACTTGTCTTTGGTAAGAGCAGCAGTCTGCAGGCTGGGACACACCAGTCAGGTCATAGAATCACAGGATCATTAAGGTTGGAAAAAAGCTCTTAAGATCATTGATCATCTAACCATTAGCCCAGCACTGCCAGGTCCAGCACTAGACCATGACCTGAGTGACACATCTACACACCACATCCATTGAGACCAGGCTGCCAAGGTCACACATCTGAGCCCCTGGAGAGGCTTTCTGGGCACTGTGCCTGATGGGCTCCTCCCACCTGGGAGAGGGAGAGAGGTCAAACTGCTTCCAAGGGGCTGCAGGAGCTGCCAAACCACATCCCAAGAGTAACAACATCACCCAGCTGAGCCAACAGCCCATGCCTTCACTTTTATTACTACTAGGAACTCCCCTTACATTAAACCCCTCGTGAGCCAAAGGGAAGATTTCCAATATTCTTCAGATAATGGGACCAGCCCCACAAGTCTTCCAAGCAGAAGTTCAAGTTCCGTGTGAGACGCTTTATCAGCAGGTAGGTGCCACCCAGTCCTGCTGCCCCCACAACAAAGAGCCCTCGATTAATTACCTGAAAGTGCAAAGAGAAACCCCAACATCATCAGAGGCTGGCTCCCACCCTGCAGCACCAAGCAAAGTCATCACACCTGGTAATATCCCACAACCAAAGCTGCCCCCCACCAATGAGCAGTGCTGGTGTGCAAGATACTCTGTGAGGATTCAGAATGTCACCAGGGAGGATGGCTTTTGTTGTCATGGGGTCTTCAGAGAGACGGGCTGCGGAATATGGCAGTAAGCAAGACAAAGAGCAGGAGGCTAGACAAAAGAAGAATAGTTAACAGGAGATTAGGTGAAGAGATTGTAGTCTGTAGCAGTGCAATGAAAAAGATGTAACCCTAGAAGCTGAAGTTTGTAGCTGCTGAACTGTTAGTTTGGAACAGTATTCGAGAATGCGCCTTGTACAATAAAAGCTGGCTTGCATGCACCCGGTGGAGTCCGTGTTTCAACCACCGACAATGCTCCCAAGGCTCATGGCATGGGGAGGATGGGCACCACCCTTGACCAACCTTTGTCTGCCATTTCCAACGTTGAAGGGCCTCATGGTAGCGAATTCTGGTGAAGGTCACCTGGGAGGGTTGCAGGAGAATGTCACCACCCCAAAGCCAGGCAGGAGGAGCTCATGGCAGTGGGGACTGACAGGCTGGCTTACCATGGTGTAAAGTGGGATAATGGTGGAAGGCATGAGGGCATGGAGAAAGTTGTCTACGTGCTTCCGGAAAACGAACCATGTTGAATTCACATGCTCACGCATCTGCAACCGAGCAACAGTCACCCTTTTGCAAGGAGTTTTGGCAGAGGTCCCTTGTGCTTTGCTACCTGTCCCATTGTCTGTCCTGGAGGTCATGCAGGGATCAGCATCTCCTCAGCCCCAGTGACATTCCCAAGATGCTCTGAGGCTAAAGCCAGAGAGCCCAGCCAGAGTCTTGCCAGAGGCCCTGCCTAGTGCATGCATCCTGAGAGCACTGCTGTGTGCATGGCCCACGGAACCACAGGTCGGTATGGGGCTCACCTACCTCTATATAATTGTACATTGCTAAATCTGAAATCGCGTGGTCATCTGGCACCCTCAGTCTGGAGAACTCAGGGAGGCAGGCACCTGGGAGAAGAAAACAACAGTTCACAGGCAGCTCCCTGCAGGGTATCCAGCTGCTCTCAGCTGCAGAGGGATGTTCTTCTGCTCTCGCTCCTCTCCAGTTGCCTCACTTACCAAGGTCATTGTGGAACTGGTCCATTAATTCATCAAAGACCAGACAATCTTCAAAGCCCTGGGAGGAATATTAGGGGGTTAATATGTGTAAAGGAGCCACACATTCAGGAGAAGTGCTGTCATGGATGCTTAGTTGATGTAGCTGTTTGGTCCCATTGACCACAGCTTCACAGCAAGAGTCTTACTCCAGGCCCCTCTGACAGGGGTCTTGAGAGAAATTCAGGGGATTGCCTTTCCCAGCTGCCTGGACCCCCCTCCCACATAGTCCTCTGCTCCATGGGAAAGTGGCATCATCACCCTGTCCCCTGTCCTTCCCAAGAGGACACCCTGATGGGAGCTCAACCCCTGCCAATGCAGAGGACATCAGGCTGTGGGACAGGCCAGCCCATGAACTCTATGGATGGAGTTGAACACTAAAACCAGGTGGTTTTAGGTTAAAGGAGTGGGGACCCCACCAACTGGGACAGGCCAGCCATGAACTTACCGCATTCATGCCCTGTCCGTAGAAGGGCACAACAGCATGCGCGGCATCTCCCATCAGCACACAGCGGGAAGAGAGGTTGTAGGAAGAGCACTTCACAGAGATCATGGCCTGGGCTGGCAGCAAAAAGTAATCGTGCTTCAGCTCTTGCCTTCAGGTAAAACAACAGATTTTGTTGTGTGGGACCACAAGAGAGAAGAGCAAGCTGTGCCATGTCCAAGCTCAGGAAGCCAGGCCACAGGCACTGTCAGCCTTGGTATGCAAACCCTAAGCCTGTGCACTAGGCTATTTGTGCTGGGAAAAATGTGGAAGCCTACTTCCCCCCTGTGGACCAGATATTTTGTCTGCCGGCTTTAAGTTCTGCACCCAACTTGATCATTGATATCTTGGTCCTCTTACTGTGAGCAGTGGTAGATGTTGGTCAATGTAGGAAGGACATACCAGGGAATACCTGAGTTTTTCAGTTAATATGAAGTCCTGTGATAATTCATCTTAAGAGGAAAGGGAACTGCCTAAACAGCTGAGACTGTATCATCCAAGAAAAAGCCCATCCCATAATAGATAACTGTGTTGATTAGTGAAAAGGGGAGACAGAAACACTTACTCTCCGATGAGGGGGATGGCATCTGGGAAGTAGGTCTGGAAAAAACGCAGCACTTGCTCGCCTGTTGTGAGCTTCTCAAATTCCTCAAAGGGCATGAAGAGTGTGCAGGTGAAGGACTTGTCCTGCCAGCCAGGAAGGAAGGTCAGTAAGAAGCCCAGAGGCCTGAGAGAGCCCATGACACCTGAAGCAGCAGCTCAATGCCCAGCCTGTCACAGGGCAATCCCAGTCACCCACTGGCACTACAAGGGACGAGTGTCTGGCTACCCCCGTTCTCATGGTAGGCAGGCACAGGGGAGGCAGAAACAGTGTGTGACTGGCCAGCATAGGCCTGGCACACTGTCCTGATTCTCCTGGTATGTAGTTCATAACATCCAGCTGCAGAGTGCAGTTTGTGGGGGTCTGGTTGGGTTCAGATGTGTGGGCAGAGAGAGGTGCCACAGGTACCTACCCAGCGCTGCGAGGTAGACCTGGCTCTGAGCACCTTGCCCTGCACCCCCTTAGGCTGTGCTAAGCCTGGCACAGGCTGGGTGTCCCTCCTGGCTCCTTCTCTGGACATGTGCCAGTGTGTGCCGTGGTGGCCAAGAAGGCCAATAGCACCTGGCTTGTATGAGAAACAGTGTGGCCGGCAGGACCAGGGAAGTGATTCTTCCCCTGTACTCAGCACTGTTGAGGCCACACCTCAAGTGCTGTGCCCCTGAATTTAGGAAGGACATTGAGGTGCTGGAGCATGTCAAGAGAAGGACAACAGAGCTGGTAAAGGACCTGGAGCACAAATCCTATGAGAAGCTGAGGGAGCTGGAGGGAGCTCAGCCTGGAGAAAAGGAGGTTCAGCAGCGGTGTAGCCAGGTGGGGGTCAGGCTCTGCTCCCAGGTAACAAGGGACAGGAAGAGAGGACAGTCTTAAGTTGCACCAGGGGAGGTTTAGGCTGGACATTAGGCAGAGTTTCTTCACAGAAAGTGTGATTAGGCATTGGAACGGGCTGCTCAGGGAGGTGGTGGAGTGAGTCTCTGTCCCAGCAGGTTTTTAAGGAAAGACTGGATGTGGCACTCAGTGCCATGGTCTCATTGACAAGGTGATTGGGTCATAGATTGGACTCAATGATCTCAGAAGTCTTTTCCAACCTAATTGATTCTGTGATTCTGTTATTCTGTGACTCCTGACCCTCCCAATCCCTGCCACCACAGTCAGTCCACCCCCACCAGCCCATCCTGTGCCCCAAGAGAACATGGCCCTGGTTAGCACCATGTTGGGCAGTGCAATCATCATGAAGGTGTTTCTTGGCCAGATATGGAGGTAGTTTGGTTCCATGGCAAACTGAAAGAGAAAGAAAATTGCATTGTATCCTTGCCCTGCCCTGCTCAGCTTCCCCAGCCCAGGCTCTGGCTCCCTTCCACATCAGCACAACTGTTCCCATGGGAAGACACAACAACTATAGGACCCCTTTCTGGTCCCTGATGCTTCAGGGAGATATGGAGCAGGGGAAAGAGGAAAGGGTAAGAAATATGGGCAAAAATGGGGTGCTTTGCAGTAGCTGATGTTCTCATAGACATGTTCCCATACCCCCAGGACCTCTCAGAGCCAGCATTAATTCCCACCGCTCTAGGACAGGCTCTCTTTTGCATGCAGGTACCAATATTGGCCCCATCTTTGGAAGAGGAAGAGATCCATGCCTTCTCTTAGGAAAGCTTTAATCCCTTGCCCAAACCCCAGGTGAGAAACTAATTCTCCTAAAGTTGTTATAGCAGAGCCACAGTGAGAAGAGGGTGGGATGTCCAGCCTGTGAAGGTTGTAGCAGCCCCTGGGGCAGGCACACTCACATCTCCATCCTTGGGAGGGATGGTCAGCTCCATGTAGCCATGAGGAATGTACTCATGGCTGTAGTTAAAGCGTGTTTGCCTCATGAACTGTTTTCTGACTGTTGAGAAGGCTCCGTCACACCCCACGATGAGATCATAGGTCACTTCCAAGGTCTGCTGGTCAGATCTGAAAGCAAGACAGTCCCTTGGATCAATCTGATCTTTAAGGTCCCTTCCCTAACCATTCTATGGTTCTATGGTTAATTGTCCTGTAACTCCAGGCCAGCTCAGCACCACTGTGCCCAGAGGATCTGCCTTTTGCAAAATATGTTAATAATCTTTGAGGGTGATGGAAGATCAGCTCTCACTGCCTGGGAAGCTCAGCATTAGGATAAATAATTATCCTGTTGGTTATCAAAAGCATAACTCTGCCAGGTCTACTCAGCAATGCAGCAGGCACCTTTGGGATAACACTGCTGTTTTGCAGAGCCTGCAGCACCTGCCAGGCGTATGGGGGGTAGGATCAGAACTTGTGTGAAAGACTGTGAAACAAGGTCATGGAACCATAGAATGGTTTGGGTTGGAAGGGACCTTAAAGCTGAGCCCATTCCATTCCCTGCCATGGGCAGAGACACAACACCAGGGTGCTCAGATCTTCATCCAGCCTGGCCTGGAACACTTCCAGGAATGGGGCATCACCAGTTACCTGTGCTCCCTGATGAGGGAGGGACAATCTGTCCCTGAACCCAGTGCTATGGATACTGGCACTTTTATCCCCTGCACAGGTCAGGAAGTGTGTGACTGCTGCCAGGCTATGGGGTTAGTGAGTTGCTTAAAGCTTTCTCAGTCTCCCCATGAACCCTGCCTTGATGTCTCTCCTTTCCAAAGCTGGCACAAGGTTTTGCCTGCACAGTAGTTTCAAAACTGAGATTGCTCAATTGTTTGAGGTTTTATGAATGATTAAGCGGAAACTAACTGACCACAGTGCTTGATCCCATGCTTACCCAGGGTTTACCTTTTTATGGATAATGTCCCCAACTCTGCATTGCACCCAAGGAGCTTGTGTCCAAAGAACAGTTTCGTGTTGGAGTACTTCTCAGCAGCTGTGAAAATAAAAGACAACTAAATGTAGAGGGGTTTATTGTGATAGCAAAAAATATTTCCAAGATATCCCTAAATTATAGAGATTTTTGCCATTACAGCAAATAATTTGCTGTGTTGCATGAGAACTAGCAGGCAGGGCACACTGGGACTGGTCAACAATGGTATAAACTATTTGAAAAATGCAAGGAATCCTGCAAGGATTTTTTCCTCCCCCCCACAATGACAGGAGTCACTGACTACTTTCCACCATCACTTCACTGAAGTTCAGGATGGGATGAGGCGCCTGCAGTCAGTGGGGAATTTGCATAAATTTGGTCTAGTCTGATTATATACTTGGCCACAGAGCTCTAATTACTATTTGTCTCTGTACAATCAGGGGTTATGGAAAATAACTGCCAGAAACCATGACAAGGCTGAGGAGGTGTCTCGTGCTTTAGCTGGGAAACAGCACAGGTTTTCCTCTGCTAGTTCAGGTTTGCACTTTCTGAGAGCTGGGTAAGGGAGCTCGGGGCACAAATTCTTCTGGTCATGGGACAAACCCTAAATCCCCAGCAAAAAGCGTGTTAGAAGTATTTGCAAACAGAAGTGACAACCTACCTGTCAGCAGCTCTTTGTTTAAGTTTGCTCTGTCCACAGAGAGAATGTACTGCAAGGCAAATAAACAGGGGGTTCAGAAAGCTTTGCTGAAGGACACTCTGCATGAAACCCCCCCTCCACACAATCCCCTTCCCTCCACATCCGTGATCCCCACACTGTCTATGACACAGAGATACAAAAGCTAACAAAGACCCCTTGTGCTCTGAGAAGGAGCTCCAGTACCTGGTTCTTCTTCCCATAAGGGATAGAGTATTTTTTCCCTGAAGGTGTGTGTATCCTCCTTGCCCGCATGGGAATGCCCTTGGCCACAATCTGAAACAGAAGGGAATACAACCCAGGCTTCTGGCCAAAACTGTGGGGTTTTAGTACAAGTTACCAAGCATCAGCCCCTCACCCAAGCACTGTGCTCAAGGAAGAATGGAGGGCTCTTTCCTCATGCATTTCCAAATCACCAGGGAAAACCTTAACAGGACTGTCATGTCAATTTACTACAGTTTACTGAGATCACTTACAAGCTCATTCTCATAAAAATCAGAGGAAAATTGTTTTTGGATAGAAGGGACATAAAAAATCCCCAAGTGCTGGACAGGGCAGGAGATGACAGCCAAATTACACCCTGGGACTGGGATGTGTGTTGTCAAAGCCTGGGCTCCTCTGTAGGGACTCAGGGACCAGGAGATCCCACCACTGCCAACAGCTGGATATTAAACGGTAGCCAGCACCCTGCAGAAGAGTGCTGGGCTCCCAGCCAAGCATGCTGGGCAGAAGGCAGTGTGGATGGATTTCAGGGGTCAGCCCGAAGATCAAGGTTTTGTGGGAAAATACAAGTCTGGACAAGTCAGTGGGGAAAACAGCTGCCTTTATTGCATCCTGCTTTATTGCATCAGCTCTTTTGAGAGTCCACCTACTCCTGCCCTGTTTGCCCTCATCTCCAGGAGGGAGGGGAGCATGGCAGGGAGGTAAACACTGAAGATGTTTGATCTCCCAAGGAAGCACCCATTGCCAGGAGCAGAGCCCAGCTGCCTGGGATGGGGGAGATCCTGCTGGCAGATGTGCTGTGAAGCAGGGGAGAGCCAGGCTGCAGGCATGCAGTGGAAGAGGTCTGGCTGGGACAGGGCAAGAGTGAATTAACCACAGAGATCCACCCCCCCCCCCCCCCCAAAAAAAATGTGCCAGGATACCTGCTCCTCCATCCCCACCGCTCGGAGGGCTTGGCGTCCCCTGTGAGACAAGGCCAAGTTAATGCTTCTGCCACGGGCAAAGCTGGCCACTCGGATATCTGCATGGGAGGAGCAATTGGTTATGGAGGCACTGACAGATAAAATATCTCCCAAGCCCCTGCAGCAACAGCAGGTGGGGTAGGGGGGAGTCTAGCCTGGATCCTCTGTGCCACCTCTAGCCTGCAGCTGCCAAGTGCTGCAAAGAGAATGCTGGATCCTGACAACTCCCCACGTGACCCAGGGTCCATTAACATTAAGAGCCATTTCCCTTCTAAATGGAGAAGGCTGAGCAATGAATGCCTGGCAGGTTCTGCTGAGGCCCACAGACTGATGCTTTTTGGGACATTGGCAATGTCACCTTCTTAATGGTTGATCAGATGGAAATGTCTGGGCATTGGCCTGTTCCTCCTCCAAGCTGACTCATTTAGACTTCCTGGGTTGTCTGGCCAGTGCATGGGGCAGAGCCTCCTCATCCCAACGTGTATGAGGAGTGTAAGCAATGGGCCAAAAACCGGAGTAGCACAGTAAGATCCATCCAACTCAGAAGGCAGGTAAGAGCAAACAGAGGCTTTTTGAACCTGTGGAACTTTTATCCACTCTAAGCCTTGCAGCAGAACTGCCTGTTCTGATGTCTGTCAGGGCAGGAAGAGTTATCACAGAGATGTGTCAGGCATGGCTCCTCCTTCCCTTCACTGCACACTTGAGTCGAGTTTCACCTTTCATGGTGTCATTCTCCTCTGCCACTTGGCTTGCCACCTCTGCCCAGGTTTTATTTGTCTGACAGCTGACAGACACTGAAGATGAACAATTTCTCTGTCTTACAGCCAATAGAGCTTGGCCATAGAGCTCCAATTTAGAGCAAATGGAGCTTGGCCATAGAGCTCCAATTTAGAGCATCTTGGCTCTAAATCCTAATTTCTCTTTCGTGGTGCCCTGTGGACCTGGAGGCTCCATCTCTCCTTCTGACCCAGCACTGTAGTAAAGTGTTTCCTGCAGAGACCAGGCTTCAAAGGTGAGGATTTGAATCAGTGTTTAAGCCAAGAACATAAAAAGGGCATCATTTTAGTAGCTAAAGGGTGGGTTCCTTCCACACAAGATGAACTTCAAATAAATGCTCCTCCCAGCACAGGAGCTAAAGGGGAGAGAGAAAGGAATATCCCCAAACTGCCACTCTCAGGTTTAATTATTTTCCTGCAGTTTCAGTGAGCTCACACAGTAATGATCAGGCTGAACTTACCTTCTCTGGCTTCATAAACGTCAACATGGAAACCTCGTCTAGCAAAGAAACAGGCATTTAATGCACCCACCTACAAGACAAGGATCAGGGATGGTGGATGAAGTATTTCAGAGGTCACTACTGAGATGCATCAAAGGAAAGAAGGGATCAGGGGATGCAGCTCAGCATAAAGAGGGAGGTTCTTTGACCAAGAACCTTAGAAGACTTTTTACTGAGGAGCAGTCCTCCAGCAGCCTGTGTGTTTGTGGAGTCTCCAAGACGAAAGCCACCCATCAAAACTCTTTTTATAAAGTCATGTCAAGCTCAGGCTTGTTTACACACAGCAGTTGAGTGCAGCAGGGTTCACCTCTTCAGCCAGAGACAACATGAGCTGGAGTGGGCAAGCTCCCAGCTCCTCTCTGGAGTGTTTACCTTCCTCAACAGAACACAAGGGGTTGCATCATTCCCTTGGGAACATAGTGAGGGAGAACAGTAAAAATATGTCCTGTTTGTAATATAAATAACTTTTAAAATTTTATTTCCATTATGAATTCTTGACAGAACTATGGCCTCTTCTGTCATCACTCTTTTCCAAGAAGCTAATGTGCAGAAAGTCAAGAGAGACATGTAGGTGCTGCAATGCCCCAAGCTGTCATAGAATCACAGATTCATAGAATGGTTTGGGTTGGAAGGGATGCTAAAGACCATGTTGTTACAACCCCCTGCCATGAGCAAGGACACCTTCCACTAGACCAAATTGCTCAGAGACCAACCAGCCTGGCCTTTAGTGTCATACCTCTCGGCGAATGGCAGTGGATGAAAACCATTCCCAAACAAAAGTGGGTAGAGGAAGGCATTTCCTCTCAGCCTGGCATTTACCAGTCTCAGTCCTTGCAAAGAATTTCACATTAGAGATTTGGTTACAGCCAAAATCAGCCAAGGGACAGCAGGACCTGGCAGCCCAAACAAGGTCTGTTATTTAGTGTACCTGGGCACCACTGCTCCACCACTATCCAAACCCCTTCCTCCGAGAAAAGGACAGGAGCCTCCAACAGTCAGAACTCAGTCAAACCCCTTTGCAACACCCTGTCATCTGACAGAGGGATGATTTTAAGAAAAACATTCACCCCCACATTCAAGCAGTGCTTTTACAGCCCCAGCTCCCCAGCAAACACAATCATGCAGCAGCTAAATGGCATTTCCTACCAGACCGCCACCAATAACAGCAATTCTTTTCCCTCGTGGGTCACAGGGCTCCATGCTAGGTCAGCCCCTGGGTCTCAGATCCCTGCTCCGTCTCTGATCCCTCTGCTTCTCCCCAGTCCCGCTGCCCTTACCAGTGGGGAGGGGAAGGGAAAGAATGTGGGTGGCTGAGTCATGCCTGGGTTCTTCTCCCAGTTCACATTAAAGTTTAACTCCCAGCCCAGAGACTTGTCAGGGAGTCAGCCTGGTTGAGCCTGAGGTGTAGAGATGGGAACGTGGTGTTACTCAGTCAGGCTCTATCCAAAGGACTCTTTTGGAAATTGTAGAGCAATCCTGAAGTCTCCAAGGAACACACACAGAGCAGGAGGAGAACTTGCATCTGCCAGGTGTTTGCTGGGCTGCAACTGCAGATGCATTAGTGGGACAATGTGGACTTCTGGAGCCTCACAGACTCTCTCCTGAAGGTGGGATGTGAGCCACATTAGTTGCCCAAGAGCCTCATCCCATCTTTGAGGACACCTTTCATCCAAGGAAGCTATGTGTGGCTCAGGCATTTTGAGGTGTGATGCTTAGGAGAGGGTCCATGCCTGCTCTGCAGAAGCTTTCCAGGACTTGGACGAGGCTGTGAGGAGACATCTCTGCAGGTACCATTTCACATGCTCATCCTTGGGAGGAAATGCTCTGCTAAGCCAATACTGCCCACAGTAAACATTGAAAAGGGGGGAGCCAGTTGGATCCAATATACAATAAATAAACAGCAGGCAGAGGAAATGCAGACATTTGCATCACTGAGTACAATTTATTGCTAAATCTGCCAGGCACCAGCAGATTCATGGAATTGCTAAGGTAGAAAAAGCCCTCTAAGAACATTGAGTCCAACAATTAACTCAGCACTACCAAGCACACCACTAAGCCATGGCCATAAATGCCACACTTACATGACTGTTAAAGACCTACAGGGATGGGGCAGGACTCAAATGCTTCCCTGGGCAGCCTCTTCCAATGCCTGACAGTGTTTTCAGTTAAGAATTTCTTCCTAATATTCAATCTAAACTCCTGTGGCACAACTTGAGGCCATTTCCTCTTTTGTGTAGTTGTAGAGAGTGAGAAGTTGTAGAGAGTGATAAGAATCTCAAAGATGACAGAGCAGAGAGGGCAAAGAGCAAGGTAGGTTTTACATGCTAAATAAATTATTCATTAATTGTTTTTGGAACACAGACAGCACACGATTAGCTTCCAGCAGTGACAGTTACAATATTTTCTTCATTCCAGACAAAATTTAAGTCCCTGGGTTTTCTTAATCAGACTCACTCATAAACTGCACCAGGTAAACCCAGTGTACAGATCTTCTCCACTTTAAAAACAGAAGGTGGGAAGATATTGAAAAAGGGCTACAAAATCATTGTTCATCTTTCTATACTAAGCAAAACCAGGCTGCTGAGAGCATGAAAATGTGTTGCCTGATAAAAACTCTAAGTGAGCCTTTTAAGGAGAAAAAAATGAATCTAAAAAGAACAGGATAGCATAGGCATGGATTAAAACCCGCCCTCTGAAAACTAGTGGGAAAAGTAAAGGAGGGAAAAGTGCTTGATTTATGTTGCTGAAGGAAAAGACATGTCAATGGCTGAAGAAGAGCATCAGGATTTTATTGTTTTTAGAAAGGCTATGGTCCACTTGCAGAGGATCCTGTACTGTCAGTATGTGGGCCACCTGCAACGAGAAAAATGGGGTTATTGTGTTTAGTAACAGCCAGCAGTGCTGCAGCTGCAAAAAGATGTGTTTGGTCTCATACCTTGTGGTGGAAGGCAGCTGAAGAAGAAGAACATGGCTTAAAAGCCACAACAAGACCTTTACTAATTTCTGCAAACAGTGAATTGCGCTGATCCTGACAGGAGCCAGGAGTTCTTTACTGGCTCAGATTACAAACCCGTGTCAAAGGGAAATAGGTAGAAATGTTCATCCCCTATAATCCCATTAGGTAAATAATCAGTTCAGGAATTCAAATCCTCTGCTAAAGAGGGCTGTACAGAGAGCCCTGCCAGCAGGTCACCCATGCCCAGGGCTGCAGCTGCCTCCATCCTGTCCTTTTGTTCACTAAGGCTCTGAAAGAGCCATGGCACAGAAATCAAAGTTGAGCTCTCACAGTGTGTCCCCATGTCACCCCCCTTCCATGCTCTAGCAAGGTGCATTTCTTTACCAGCCTTGGCATGTAGGAACTTCCTAGCATCTAGGAAGCCAAGAAGGACAAGCTCAGAGAAAGGCACAAAGCAAGCCACAAAGAGCTGGCTGTGACCTCCACACAGGGCTCAAGGGCTCTACTGATCCAGGAGCACCCTGGGGAGAAGTTCATCCATTTCTGCACTTGAAACTCACCCCCTTCAGCTGCAAGCACAAGCTTATGGCAAAGGCTCAGCATTATTTCTGATACTCCCCTCCCCTTGTACCATTTCTCTTAGCTGGTGGTTTGGGTTTTTATTTCCCCAGGAACTTCTGATTAACAAATGTCTCAGCAGTGCTTTAAGAACATAAATTCTGCTGGGAACCTTAGCCTGAATGTAAAACACTTCCCCCCACCTTATTTAGCAGGTGACTGCTGGGTTCACAGGGAGACCCAAAAGGCAGGGTGAGAGCCACTGCAGAGCAGAGAAATGCAACATGGCAGGGTGGGGGATCTGTGTGATCCTTATCCTTGTCAGATCCCCATGTTTATTCCACGATCTGCCTTGCCACCCCATTTGGGCAGGGAGAAGGGCTATAAGTGCACGTCACAGCTTCCTGCTTACTTACATAGGCTGGGCAGAGCTGCCGGTCCAGTGCTGTGCTGTGGATGTGGATGGGAAGCTCCTGGGGGGCACTGGAAGCACCCCTGTGGGAGGGTAATGGTGGTGGTGGTGCACCACAGGTGGCCTGGGCCTGTCTGCTTTCACAGCCAGTGGAGCAGCAAGCTGCAGGTCCTTGTTGGAGAGAGACAAAGGGTGGCTGCAGAAACCTGTGCCCCCTTGGGGAGGTCCGTGGCTAAGGGGCCAGGGCTCCACTCAGCCACCCCTTGGGAAAGGAAGACCTTTGGGATGCATCTGGAAAAGAGTTTGCAGGTTCCAGTACAGAATGTCCAAAAACATTTGGTGACTTCAGATTTCACCTCAGACCCCACTCCCTCCAATTTTTTCCATCAGTCAATGTCAGGGAAATGCAGAATGACAGGATGGCCTGGAGAGGAAGGTGGGCATCAGGGCATGCTCTTCCTCTGCCATCTTTCCTAAGGTGCAGGGTCCTCCACCGTCCTCTGGCTCTCACAGCTCTTTGTGTGTTTTGTCCAGGCCCTGTGCCCTCCCAAGGAGATGAGCCACGGCCTGGTGTGGGCAAGGATGCCTGTCAGGCTGGGGTGTTGTTACCTGCTGCGTGTGCTGGAGCAGGGCAGAGCTGGCTCCCCCAGGCTGTGCAAGTGCCGCCGGTGGCAGAGCCTTCAGCATCATGTTCTGCATCATGATCTGGTGCATCTGAGCATTCTGCATCAGCATCATCTCTACCATATCTGGGAAGAGAAGAAAAGAAGAAAAGTGTGGGAATCATGAAAAGATTTTTTCAGGTATTTTCTGCCTGAGGGAGACTCTTATGGCTTCAAGGTCAGTCACAGTTCTGGGCAAGGTTCCCAGGCAGGAAAAATGTAAATATGAGAAAGATGTTTCGATAAGGTATTTTCCTTAGCCAAAGAAAAAGCTTTATCTTTGTTTTCATATTGTGGGACACCGTGCTTTTCACAGACAGACAGAGACAGACAATCTCTCTGAGCAGCTGCTTGCTAGAGAAAGAAAAAGCTTTCTTTGCTTTTTTCTCCAGCATTTTGCACTTTGCTTGATATGCTTGCATGAAATGCATGAAAAATAAATACAGCCTTCTGAAAATCTGTGATATGGAGTCGTTTGTGGATCAGGCCTTAGCATTAGGGCTTCCTCGTTCCCACAGAACAGAGTTTTATCCACGATTGACAAGCAGCAGAGGCATTGTGGTAAGGAGTGCCCTTGAGCACACAGACTGGTCACTGCAACAAAGGCAAAGCAGCTGAAAGGGTCACATGAAAAATATTGGCACTATTTCCCCCGACAGTGCAAAGTTAATGTCTGTGAATGGGATTGTTCATTCCAGCTTTCCTGTTTCTCCTCCCTTCTACAAGAGAGCTGCGGCTGACTATCTTCTGTCTGTTGCTTCCCCTGAAAGCCCACACCCCTAGCTATGCTGAATGGCAGGATGGAGAAGAGCTGAGCTGCAGCTTTCCCTTACTCCAGCATGGACAGACACCTGGCTGTGCTCTCCATTGCTTCGGCCTCGGATCATTGCTTTCCATGTGAGAGGTTTCCTCAAATTTATGTGATGTTGCAGTGCCACCTTGAGAGTCCACTGACTCATAGAATTGTAAAGGTTGGAAAAGACCTTTAGCATCATCAAGTCCAACCCTCAAACTGTCATTTCATGCACATCAAATCTCCTTGCATGATCTCTGGGGATCAAAGGACTTGTGCAGGGTAACAAATTTGCTTGGGGAGGAGTGAAAAGGGAGACGTGAGAAAAAATAATGGAAAAAATAATGAAGGCAACTCTCATTTTCCTTTTTATTGATCATACAAAAAATAGTTTACATGTAGCAGCTTCAGAGAATTCATGAGTGGATTGGGACTATTTCGTTTATGGAAATAAACTCTGATTCACAAATCCAGACACTTAGATGAAGTATGAGCTGAGAAATACTGCAGTTTCATGATTGAGGATTCCTCTGTGGGATGAACCTTTGCCTGAAGGCTGAGCCAGGGAAGTCATCCCAGGTTTTAGTTCACCTATTATTTCACGGTAGCACCCACCTATGTTTAGAAACAAACTCTTTTATTGGCGTTGCACTATATTTAGAGCAACACTTTGAGATGTTCCGTCTTGTTTCCAAACACAGGACACAAATAAAAGCCTGAGGAGACTGAACAGCAGGTTAGGAAGGAACAAAAGAATAAAACCAAATTTTAGAAGCCTGTTCGCTAATTCTGGAATCATCCACGTGCATGAATTTGACTTTGTTAATATTACTCAGTGCCATGAGTTGAGCTGTTTTGCCTTCCCAAACTTCCCTTTAGTTTGTAGTTCCTTTTTCTTTAGTTTTAGTGATAAGAGTTTGCCTGAAAGCCTCTCACAACTGGTACCCATCCCACTTATGGAGAGCAACTCCCGAAGCTCCACCAGCTCAGGAAACAGCCCTTCACTATCTAGCTTGGACAGCAACCCACGCCCTCTTCCACTTGCCATGGTACCTGCCTTGCCCTTTCCAAGATGGGTGACAGGATCTGGCTGCTAAATGGAGAGTGTGTTACCTTCTTTAATGCTCCCAGAGCGGGGGCCTGCAAAGGGCTGGGCTGGGGGAATCTGCGTGATCAGAGGGGATGGCTGAGGCAACTGCTGGATGATGGTGGCAGGCTGAGTTGGCATCTGGAACAGGAAGGAGAATGGAGAAGTCAGGGCTGGTTTTGGCCAGCTCCCGCATCTATGGGAACAGCTGTCATCTGCCTAGGCTTCAGGAAAACCCTGAGATACTCATGGAGAAGCTGTTGAGGCTGTGGGCAGCGTGAGCAGACACTGATGTGCATTAGAAAGTGGCTGAATGGCCAGGCTGGAGCATGGGCAGCCCTGCCACTCCTTTTGCCATCTTGTTCCAAGGGTAAACCATTCCCATTGTTAATTTTGGGCCTTATTTGCAAGATGATTTCCCCCTAGGTTTTGCTGAGGGCAGCAAGGGTCCCATAAAAGAGCAAGAGTCGTATCTTCCCTTTTTGTGGGATGAGCAATTCCATACAGCTCCCAAATTGTTGTCAGCTCAGACTGGCACAGTGCTAGTGGTGTTTTCTAGGAGACAATCCTTACCGTCTGCTGGATAATCCTTGGTGGCTCCACTTGGGAAGCTGGAAAAGGGATCTGGTAGACTTGTGGGAGGGCAGCTCTGTGGTTATGGCAGTGTCCCCCAGCTGGTGCAGGTGGCTGTGAAAGCTCTTCCAGAAGGTGCTGCTCCTGCAAAATCAAGTATTTTCTTAAAGAAAACCTGATCACAGCAAGGCAGACAGTATGTTTATGCTCTCTGGACTAAGTGGGATTAGGCCCTGGGAACCTGCAGCAGGGCACTGCCAGTGTCTGCATAAGTATAAAGAAAGTTTTCCTTCCCATAGACCTTGAAGCGTAATCAAAAAGAGTTGCAAAAAAACCCATGCAGAACAAGGTGCCAAAAGTCTGGGAAAACATTTCATTAATAGTGGGTATCCTCCACAAACTAGGAATAAATAACAGTTAGTGTTGTCGCTACTTTGGCAGCACTAAAAATCCCTTCTTTGCATTTTGGCATAGAAAGTTTATGATACAGCAGTCCAGGACAAACAGAATATCCCACTAAGTACCTGAAGCAGGTGCAAGCTTCTGCAGCTGTAGTGAGGGAAGCCAAGCTGTTCCCCAGGCCCTCTCCCTGATCAGCTGGCCCAGCCTTTATATTCCAAAGCAGGAGAGTACTAAATCCTGCCCAGCCCCAGAACTAAAGGACAGGAAAACACTGAATCCACATTAGCAGTGGATGTGCAGGAAACTGGGCCCTGTCTGTTACTTTTGGCCAGAGAGGGCTCTTACCCTAAGCTCCTGCAGCAGATCTTTCCTTCGCCTCAGGGCACTTCGGAGCATATCATGAGGTCTGTTCCCTGGAAGAGGAAAAGTCCATTATCTTCTCAAAGGATCACGAAGAGCTATTACAGCACCTGTATTATAATATTAATATGGAAAATGTGTGGAAAATTAGATAGCTTGAGTTCTTCCAAAAACGGCTTGGGCTACTTTTCTTGTCAAATGCATGTATAGATAATGAATTTATGCCAGGTGCAGTCACAGCTCTTCAGCAGCTCTACAAAGGCAAAATGCCTTTTCTGAAAATAAACTCTTTAGATTGCTCTCTAAAGCCCCTTTTTAACCTCCTGGTTTAGGAATCCTTTTCAGCCTGAAAGTTTCTATATGTACCCTGTGCATGCAGAGGATGACTGTTTGTTGTAACAGCTCAAAAGAAACTCAGGTTTGAACATCAACTTTTCTGTTTCTAATTTGTTCTGAGTCAACTTCCTTTTCAGCTCGTCCCACACATGGTTGATTTTGAACTTGCTTGAAATGAAGATAAGCAAGAATGTTTTCAGGTACTTTGGAGACATGCCTGGCAAAGCACTATTTTGTATTTTGAAACTGTAAGTTGTTGTAGGGGGTTTCTTTTTAAGTTTTGGCCACAGCATTAGAAGTTTCCAACTATTTGTGAATCAGATCAACGAATAGGAGCCCAGAGTACAATCTAGAAATATCAGCAAGCTTCTAGCCTTGAATCCATATATGGTATATACAGTGCATGTGCCATGCAAAGAAATGAAGTGCTCCTCCTGGCTTTTCAGGATCACCGAAGCCAAGCAAACAGCTGGACTACAACAGGAGCTCATTCCTAGGTGTAAGAGCTAGGACAAACTGGATCACCATCATTGCTCCACCTGAGCCAGCAGCTGCAGCTGAGAGGCTGCAGAGAATACCTGGGCAGGAAGTCATCTTAGTGCTCCTTAGGGCTCGGCTGGTTGTTCACTTCCCTTGGTCAGGAAGAAATTCAAAAGATAAAAAGCAGCTAGCTCACAGCTGTTAGGGAGCAGAGGGGATCATCTCCCGAGGAACTCATGCTTGAGAACATAACCAAGCCCTTTCCAAAGTATGACCAGAATTAGAAGAAATGCTTCTCTTACTTGCAGCTGGGAGAGACAACTCCATCTTCTCTAGGTTCTCCTGATCATTTTCTAATCTCTGTTGGCAGAACCATAACCAGAACTGGTTAAAAGTCAGGCAGAAAAGCTCACAAGGATTTCCAAGCATACGGCACAGGTTTGAGATGGAGGAAATAGAGGAGAAGGGGAGAAAAATAGTGGTTCTTAAAGAAGTATGAAATGTCTCACTACAAATCTAGCTACAGTAAAGAATAGTCATGCTTCCAACTGTCCAGGCTATTACAGACCTGAAAATTGATAGCATGGTGAATCAGGAGATGTATACATGATTTCTTTTGTATGGCAGAGAGCCGCATCATACGAAGAACTTGATAATGTTCAATTTGGGCTTGCCTGATAGTCCAGCAGTCCCTTGATTCAGCAAAGGTCTGAGCAGGCAACATGTCTTATGTGAAAGCAGACACAAAATTGCCTTAAAACAATCTGAGATCCTCTTTACCCACAATTTACTCCTATACTTTGGCTGTCACAGCTCAAACTGGCTTTGAGCTAATTACTGACATCTCCCATAAAATCAAAGTCAGTTTAATTTACTGTACATCCACATAAATTTGTACAATGTTATTTAAGAAAATGACAGTAAGTAGTACCACTCCTCAGTGTATCTCAGTACAGTTATACTGTTTTAAAATATACTGTTAGTGCTTAAACATGCAAGAGCAAAAAGCAGAGCAAAGGTGACCACTGCAGAATTATTCCCTTACCTTTTCTAGGAGTTTGAGTTTCAGTCGTGTCAGGTGATCCACCACTGAAGGATCTGCCATAGTCTGCTGGAAGATCGGGCAGGCAAAAACAGGCTAAAAAGCTAAACAGAGGCAGAGAGGTTTTCAGTGCTCTTTTTTCCCTCCACAATCTCGTTTTTAAAAAACAATAATACAAGATGAGTAGAAATTGAGAGAAGAAGATAAAAGCTAAAGTTTCACTCCCAGGTAAAAAATGAGTACAGGCATTCACAACATCACAGCTTTTCCTGCCATTTCTCTCAACACACTTTTGTGCAGCAGGTTGTGATGCTCACAGGAGGGCAACTGAGACTGAATATTTTTCTGTTCCTAATGGTTGCCATCCTACCCCTGAAAGCGTCACTAAACCCGGTCTCTGTGTTGTTAGAGCCTTCTAATTAGCTCAGAGGTTTGGGCCTGTTACCTGGTTGCTAAGTTTGTACTGTCAATACATAACATAAACAATTTAATCTCCAAGCACAGAAGCTTGTGTACCTTCGGTAAAGCAAATGCCTGGCACATTAGTGGACGAGAAAAAAAGAAATAAAAGCCAGTGATTCTTTAACACAAGCCCAGTGGCAGGGGTCATATTATGATCTTGCTGATTGATACCTGTTTATCCCACTATAAGGGGTCTGCACACTTTTACATATCCCTTTATATGAGTTGTTATTACCTCACAGTAACTAAAAAAATTAAGGAGCGTAGCTGGAACTCACACCTGGGTAAGTTTAAGAGTAAAGAGGCTACGGTGTAGCATCCTTTTTGTTACCATCTCCCAGGAAACACATAGAATGTCTCCTTCTCCAGCAAAGCCTTACCAGCATAAAAACAGTGTAACATTTATCCATGACATCCATAAACTGAACACCAAGGCAAGAGAAAAAGCCAAGTAACAGACACTCCTTCTCAGTATCATATTTTAAGCCCAGTTCTGCTCCCAGGAGAGACAAGCCATAGCACAACTGCAGCAGAGGCACTGCTGGCAGCTGGAGCAGCTCAGAGATGCTCCTAAGCTGTGTGAGAGCAGTACAGATCGCCTCTCCCAGCTGTGACCCACACAGCCCATCCCGAAAAATACACAGGCTGGAAGTCACTGGAGAAATTGGGGAAACTGAGGTGCAGGGATCCCAAAAACAGCTGTGCTGTGTCAGAGCTGGGGTTCAGCTTCCTCTGGCAGGGCTCTCTGCTGAATGGCAGGAGTGACAAACCAGAACAGAAAACCCACTCACCTGCCAGCAGTTATCCTGACAAATGACTCTGAGTCCATTTCTGTACTTTAAAACCCCGACAAGATTTTTCTCTAACGTCTTTGATCCCTTCATCTGAGCAGCTGCAATGACTTTTGAAAAGGAGTTTCCTAGTTATCTTAATCTAAAGCATAAGTCTAGTTATGCCTGTAAACTGCACAAGTATAGTTTTCTTCTGTGCTGGGGAAAAAAACAAACCACCCCTTTTTGATTGCTGGTGAATATTGAGCTGATTGTGTTACCATCAACTGGTTTAGTACAGTCCTAAAAGTTAAATTTCTAGAGCCTTCATCGCACTATGAGTAGAGGGTTACAAGACAGTTTGACAAAAAGAACCAGGTGTAAGTATCCATTAAAAATACAGCACTGGTGTTAAGCAAATGAATTTACTAAAGATGAAAGGAAGAGAAATTTTTGCTTGATTTTTGCTTTGACAGGTATCCCAGAGGAAATCCAATACTAGGCAAAAAATTCTTTCCAGCAAACCCGCTAAAGGATGTCTCTTTTCCCACACATATGGATGCCTTGGTCACAGAGTCATCCCTACTCTTGGAAGTCTTACAACCTGCTAATTAATGAGATCCCAAGAATGTGCCAGCCACACACGAGATCTTGCTGAAAAGGATCTATAGCTACACTGAATCTCAAACAAGGGATCACACTTGAGCATGAGGATTCAAAGGAGCAAAACCAGACAAATTTAATCCTACAAAGGAATAACAGGAGTGTTATGTGCACCTCTCAGGACAAAATTATTCTGCTCTATTTAGCAGCGATGAAGTCAGAGTTTGGACACTGTGCTATTTTTAGACATGGTGATTTAAGAGGGAAAGAAAGTCCAGAAAAAAAATTAAAAGGGTGCGTTTACAAAATGTAGGTTCTAAGGAAGACTTTAAAGAACTGGCTTTGTTTCATTAGTAAGCAGACGGTGAGAAGAGGACAGACCAGCAATTTTTAAGTAAATGAGAGGATACAATCAAGAATGGCGTGGGGTTGGGGCATTCTGTCTGGAAAAATGCAAACACTTGGCTTAATGAGAAAGAGGAAAACGTGATAAAAATGGAAAAGAATCTTAATTAGCCACTAAGGGAAATGATGGACCAGCTATCAAACAAAAAAATTCCACTGACGTTGTTTAGAAACAATTAAAAACTAAATGTATTGAACATTGTAGGACTATTGTAGAACTTCTCACATACCAGAATGGATTAGATAACCTGATGAGGTCCGTACCAGTATTGCATTTCTTTGATGTCTTTTATTGATTTTGATATTTTATACCGTTAATTTTAATTTCTATGAGCTGTAAAAGACAATTGTAAAAGATATTGTCATGATAACCAAGATGATTAGAGGGATGGAGCAACTCTGCTATGAGGAAAGGCTGAGAGAATTGGGATTTATCAGCCTGGAAAAGAGAAACTTTGAGGTGACATAACTGTGGCCTTCCAGTATCTGAAGGGAGCCTACAAGAAAGATGGAGAGAGACTATGTATAAGAGCCTGGAGTGGCAGGACAAGGGGAAACAGCTTCCTCCTGACAGGGAGTAGGTTTAGATTGGATATTAGGAAAAAGTTCTTCTCTGTGTAGCCCTGGAACAGGTTGCCCACAGAACTTCTGGCTGCCAAAGTTTTGGAGGTGTTCACTAAGAAATTTCATAATTCAGACTTTGTCTTTTGGTATTGACTAGGGACAATCTCAGAATCCTGTCTATGAAATCAGAGAGCATGACAGTACTACCAGGAAAAACAAATAAGCACCTCAGGAGCAGAAAAAGCACGAGATGACCAGAATTAGCCTTAGGAGCCCATCCTGTGTCAGATCTGTATGGAAAGTCATGCTATGAAAAGCCAGCATCCACAAAGGAGACAGAGGGGTCCTCTAAAGTGCAACTTTATTCAAATAAAGGGAGAGAGTCCACCAGGGCCCATGCCCCCAGGGTTTTGTCTCTCTCTCAGGGTTCTCGAGGGTACAGCCTTCCTTTTATCCTAAACTCTGGGCCACATGTTGCCCTCTTTTTTTCCCCATTGGCAGAGGTAATGGGAAGGTACAGCCTACCTGAACCACCTACCTCATATCCCCCTTGAACCTGTCATTTTACCCCAGAGTTCAGAAACTCAGGCTTGTGCAGACCCACTTGACTGTTTGAGTCAGGCTGTCTGGGGTCTACAACAAACCTGCTGCTTGAAGTTAGTAGAGACAGTAAGACCCATTTCAAAACTTTAACACCCATAATTTCACCCATACAATTGTTTGTAAAGACATTAGCACAGATCTTCCCTATCAGATCTAACATGAGCATGGGTGGCTCACTGCAACTTCCATGCTTCCTTAGAACTGAGTAAAATAGTTCATGAAGAGGAAAGCCAAAAACTCTGTACCCCAGAAATCTCTGCAATGGGTTAAAGCTTAACCTTAACTCAGCCCTCAGTGGAGGTGGGCTTTCTAATGTTTGCCAATCCAGCACACTCCTTTAAGTAACAAATTAGACTAAAGCCTTTATTTTTATAATTTAATGACTTCAAAATACAAAGAAGCCACCAGTTCTGTAGCTTTGATAAGCAGAGCCAAAGGAAGTTGAAGATTGGACATCTGGGACCTTAAATTTATGACCCTTCAAGGACATTGGAGTAACCAGAAGGCACCATAGGAGATTAAGGCCTAGAGAGCTGGAGACTCCCTGTCTGAGAAAAAGATGATAAGAGGACTAAAGAATGAGAACTAAATTAGCATGAAGGGTGAGAAATCAATAAGCAATAGAGGATAGCATACTGAAGAGAGTCATGCAACTTAGAACCAATGAACATTAATTTATTTNAAGCTTCCCTGGCGCCGCCGTGACAGCGCGGGGGGTGCGGACCGCCCCGGCCACCGCATGGACGCGCAGGAGGAGGCGCGGAGGCGCAAACTGGAGGCTGGAAGGGCCAAGGTGAGGCGAATGGGTCTCGGCTGGGCGGAGGCTGCGCCCGCCCCGGTCTCGGTGCGCTGAGGAAGCTGCCAGGCCGGGGGTCGGCTTCACTTCAGCCTGCCCCGGGTCTCTCCCCTCCGTGGCGGGTTCCATGCCGCACTTCGTGTTGGGTGCGGGTAGCGGCGGAGCCGAGGGGTCGCTGCCGGCCCGGAGCTGTCNCTAAAAATGTATAATTAAGCGAGAAGGCAGGAGAGGAACGGCGAACCCCCGGGATGTGCCCCGCCCCCGCGCCTTATTGGCTGCCTCCAACCCCGCCTCCATTGGCTGCTTCCAGCCCCGCCTCCAGCCCCGCCNGCCAGGCCGGGGGTCGGCTTCACTTCAGCCTGCCCCGGGTCTCTCCCCTCCGTGGCGGGTTCCATGCCGCACTTCGTGTTGGGTGCGGGTAGCGGCGGAGCCGAGGGGTCGCTGCCGGCCCGGAGCTGTCTCCAGAGCCCGGTGTGGCTCCCGTGGCACCGCGGCTTTGCAGGAAAAGTCGTGCCCAGCGGTGCTTTTGAATGCTGGCTGCCTGCGGGGCCCCCACCCTGCTACACAGGCATAAAACATTACTTCGGGTTAACACAGAGCAGCTGACAGCAGTGCATATACCTTACCTCAGGCTCCTTCAGGTTTTTTTCTTCTTCCCAGCTCCCCCTTTTTTACCTAGCGTTCAGTTATTTGTGAGAATAATGCATTTCCAGTTGAGGATCCCAAAGAACAGGTGTTGTTTTATTACTCCGTTGGCTCCTTCGCTTGCCTGTGTGTCCACAGGTGGGTTAGCAGAGAGCTGGGCTCGGTTTGTTGGTTTCCAGTCACACCGGTAGCAAACACTTCACTTGCATGTAGTTTAGGGACTTGTGTGGAGCTCATAGGATGACGCTGATATATAAAGATAACATTCTCCAAGTAATTATTACCTGCAGCCATGTGTTTAACACCAGTTGTGTGCTGACCCCGTTAGAGAAAAACTTCTTTGTTTTGGTAATGATGTAAGCCCCCGCTCTCCATTGGCTGCATCCCGCGCTGGGCGGGGCCGGCGGACCTTTTGAAATGGCACGGGGAGCTCCCATTGGTAGTTGCCATGGAGGGGGCGGGGCAGGGCTCTCGCCGACTTGCCCGGGGTATCCCAGGAGTCATTTAGCGGGAGTGGGCGGAGCCCGGCAGAGAAACGCTGTCGCCATTGGTCAGTTGCCGCGCTGCGTCAGGCTCTCTGGCCAATGGGCGCGTAGCTCCGCCCTGCGCGGTGTGGCTGGCGCGGCGGCGGGCGGGGAGCGGCCCGGGGCGGCCATGACCGAAGCTTCCCTGGCGCCGCCGTGACAGCGCGGGGGGTGCGGACCGCCCCGGCCACCGCATGGACGCGCAGGAGGAGGCGCGGAGGCGCAAACTGGAGGCTGGAAGGGCCAAGGTGAGGCGAATGGGTCTCGGCTGGGCGGAGGCTGCGCCCGCCCCGGTCTCGGTGCGCTGAGGAAGCTGCCAGGCCGGGGGTCGGCTTCACTTCAGCCTGCCCCGGGTCTCTCCCCTCCGTGGCGGGTTCCATGCCGCACTTCGTGTTGGGTGCGGGTAGCGGCGGAGCCGAGGGGTCGCTGCCGGCCCGGAGCTGTCTCCAGAGCCCGGTGTGGCTCCCGTGGCACCGCGGCTTTGCAGGAAAAGTCGTGCCCAGCGGTGCTTTTGAATGCTGGCTGCCTGCGGGGCCCCCACCCTGCTACACAGGCATAAAACATTACTTCGGGTTAACACAGAGCAGCTGACAGCAGTGCATATACCTTACCTCAGGCTCCTTCAGGTTTTTTTCTTCTTCCCAGCTCCCCCTTTTTTACCTAGCGTTCAGTTATTTGTGAGAATAATGCATTTCCAGTTGAGGATCCCAAAGAACAGGTGTTGTTTTATTACTCCGTTGGCTCCTTCGCTTGCCTGTGTGTCCACAGGTGGGTTAGCAGAGAGCTGGGCTCGGTTTGTTGGTTTCCAGTCACACCGGTAGCAAACACTTCACTTGCATGTAGTTTAGGGACTTGTGTGGAGCTCATAGGATGACGCTGATATATAAAGATAACATTCTCCAAGTAATTATTACCTGCAGCCATGTGTTTAACACCAGTTGTGTGCTGACCCCGTTAGAGAAAAACTTCTTTGTTTTGGTAATGATGTTCAAGGAGCTGGTTGAAAATGCCTGGTTACTTTCCTTTTAATTCAGCATTTCTGCTGGATTTTGATCTGGTTTTGTCGTATTTCCCTTCTGGCTGTCCCTGCTAAATAAGGCTTGCCCGTCTGTGGCTACAGCATTACCTTATTCTTACCGTTCCAGTAGGACTGGAATGGGGGCTATAGCTATCTAATGGGGATAGCTGAGGCTACTCAGGATCTTGCAAAGTTCAGACCCATCAGATCTTTCCAGATCCTGCCCTTTCTGCAGGGAACTTGTCTGGATATCTGGCTGGTGGGGTCAGAGGTGGCTTGGAGCTGTTCTGTCTGTCTTCTGTGTTTCTGTTTGACCTGCTTCCCAGCAGTGCTGTGCACAAGAAAATCAAAGAGAGTTTTTCTGGAAGGGAGCAGGGTTGTAGCTGGAGCTGTGCTGAAGCAGCAGCGTGGTGAGGGGCAGTACAGCTCCTCCATCCCTGGCCTTGTCCTCCCTGATGGATTCTGCACCGCACTGCCTGCTCCTGCTCAGCAGTTTCTCATCTACCTGTTTTCCCAGCCTTGTTATGTGCTGTGAGAACACGATCCTCTGCTGGAGAACAGTTGCATCATTAGCTTAAGATGGAGAACTCTGAGAGCAGGAGTTCTTCAAGTTGAAACGTTGCCTTAGTGTGGTGTGACCTGTGCTAACATTTCTGTTAACATAAATTAATTCCAGGTGCAGGACCTGTTTATGATTAGCAAAATGTGACAGACTTAGCTTGAATAAGTTGTTAGGTTCCACCTGTTGGAAAACTATTGTTTGCCATTTAAAAAAAAAGCAGGACTTGCCTTATGTTTCAAGTGATACCTGCAGAGCCAGTGTTGTGTATACTATTTTTTATACTGTATGCTAAATCTCTCTCTTCCCGTTAAAATAAACCCCAACATTATTAGCAGCTCCATCAATCTTGCTACTGCATGGTATCATGTATGCTGAGAGGAGAGGAAGGGTTTTAGAGAGGCAGACAGATGTAGTGCTTCCTCTGCTAGTTAAAATGCCACAGGGATCCATTCCTTGGTTGGTAGATTGTGGGCATCAGGCAGCTTCCAAAAAGCACCCAGATGACATTTCCCCTTTTTTATTCTTTAGCTTTTCTTTGTATTCCCCTCCTCATGAATATAGTGCAGTTTTGAAAGAGGGGAAGAACCATGAGCCAACACAGGTCTTTCTTCCTATGGTGCAGCCTAGAGCAGCTTAAGGTGATCCCATCTCTGGTCTGACACAGAAGTGTTCAGTGTCCATCAGATCAGCTTCCTGAACTGTCTCTACACATCACTGCACAGGTGCTCCTGACAGCAGGGGGCTGGATTGAGGCTTGTTTGTATGTGAGCAGCCTCTGTTGTAGCAACCTGTGCAGTGGTGTAACTGCAGTTTGATACTGCTTCAGTCTGGAGGAACTCTTGACAGCTTTTTGCCTCACCCCCACTATGCAAAAAATGAATTATTTTATCTTTAGCATCTGATTTTAATCTGCTAAGCAATGACTTGGCAAAGAAATATGATTTTAATGTTTTCCTTTTCAAACCAGTACTTGCATTATTCTTTTTCATATAGGAATAAAAATTCCATTATTGAGATGCATTTAAGTTATCACCTAACATTAATGATAAGGCCAGCTGTTGTAATTAATTGGAGATTGTAATTGGCAGCTAAGTACTGACTACATCAGGTACCTCAAACTCCTGTTTCTTATAAATGCAATACTGATAGCCAGGGTAGTAACTCAGAAACAAAACAAGCCTAACTATTCAGTGCTGCTTTTTTGTCCTTGTTTTTTTTCTACCCTCACATTAATTAGTCTGTGTGTTGGCCACCTGTGCCTCTAGCTACAGAGCTCTCTATGCCATTCCTCAGGTGTGAGAAGTTTTGCTCCATCTCCATTTTACAGGTAGGAGCTGAAAAATGAGTCCAGATTTTCCAGGAAGTTTCCTGCCTTATCATTTTGAGGAAGATCTAGAAAATATTTCTGGGTTTTGTCTAAGAGTACTTGTTGCTTATGTTCACTGTATCCAGGAGCTGGACTAAGATTTACTTGAACAACCTGTTTCTGTTTGGTGCTGATGTGGTTTTGCACTCTGTTCTGTTTTCTTTGGCTGTTGGTTTGGATACTAATTTCTGAAGCACATAAAGTAATACATTGACTTTTAACTGACTGGTCCTGCTGAAATGAAGTTGCAGTGCATTGGTACCTGTAGAAAGATGTTCTTGTGTTACAACAGCTGCCTGGGATGCTGTGGAGGACAGTGCTCTCAGGGTTCCTGTGGTAGTGCTACACCTTGGCTAAAAGAAAAGCTTTTACTTTTGCATGTGCTTCTAGAAAGCAAGAGGAGGATTAAGCCATTTAAAAGGAGTATGATGGGATCTCACTGTGATGGGGTGCAGGCAATTGTGTCTTGCTGTCTTCACATTCACACTCACAACTTTGTGTTGGATGGCTGTCTGTAAATTTGATTCTCTTACAATGACATTTAAATTTATGTAGCTGATGAAAGGCTTTGGAAACCTGATATTGCTCTAAATAAAATTTTTCCCATAAATCTGAAGCATGTTTGAATCCAGCTACTCCACCAAGTCCAGTAGTTCCATAAAATTTTGGTATAGTTAGACATTTTTGCACAGTATGTATTATGATTTTCTATGTTTAGTGCATGTGAATGGGACAAAATAAGTTTTGTTTTCTTTGACCTGTGTATTTAAAAATTCATACTGTGTTCAGTTATGCCAAGTCTTGGTATTTTAATGTGAGATACTTGGTCTCCCTTCATGAATCAGTAACTGCTCTCTGTAGTGCCCACCCTCTCTGCCTTTCATCTTTTCTGCTTGTTTTACTCCTGTTTTCCCTTTTTCCCTGCTTCAGCAATTTCCTCTACTCTACATTTTTCTGCAGGTTTCCTCCTGCCCGGTGTCCCCATGTTATCAGGTTAATTAGTGCCATAGCTATTTTTGACATACATTGCCATCAGTAAGTGCTGGAGTTGACACCTGATTTCAGAGGACAGTATTTGTGTCTCACTGCAGCTTTATGGTCTGTTCATTTTGCTTATTATGAAAGGCACAAGTCTGGCAATCTTAATTTAATCTGCATTTCAGTTTCAGTATTACTAACTTTAGAAATTGCATAAGGTAAACTTAAAAATAAGTTATTTGTACATGAGAATTTTACCAGGTGGTAAGGAATTGATGTCTTTCTGCAAAAATACCTTTTAAATAGGCTGCTGGGTGTAGCAGATGTGTAACTGTGCACCTGTTGAGTAGCTAAGCTGTCAGGTAGAAGTTCCTGTGGTGAGAGGATCTAGATCCTTTATACAAACAGAATGAAAAGAATGGGAGAAGATTTTTCTGCAGGGTAGCTGTTTGACAGGAAAACCAAGCTGTCAAGCAGTGGATTTTCCTATGTATTGCAGGTAGAACTTGGCACTGATGTTTACATCCAGTCATCAGTTAACTGTGTTTTATCCCGTCACAAGGATATAACACTGCACTTGATTATCTGTGGTTTTAACCTTCAAGAGGGCTTTTTCCTTATGAGAAGGGTGTCTGGATTTATGCTGTGGGAGAGATGTTACTTGGAAATGCTGCCTAAACACAATACTAGAGTTGAAAATAACAATAATCCTTTTTAAGCTGTTTAAGGTGCTGGGGAGAGTTGGGTAATAATTGTCAGTGACATTCTTTACAAGTCCCTGCGGCTTTGTAGAGCTGTGATAGCCTGATAAAGTAGAGCATCTGATTCTTCAACAGAAGAAATTAAAATGACCTGGCTTAATTGATTTTCTATTTATGTACTGGAGGCTGCTTTCTGGCGAGGAAGTTTTGCTGTGTCCTCTTAGGGGGGTGGCAGGGAAGGAGCATTAAAATTAACGGAAGTGAATCCTCATCTCAAAGCTTACGCTGGCTAAGACCTGTTTAGATGTATTTGTAGGGGCGTGCTGGTTTTGGCACCATGACAAGGGGGTTCTTGTTTTTGCTGGTCTTGCAGGAAGACTGCTCAATTATTATTTTTTCCTAATGCTTCTAGTATATTGGCAACTCATTCCTTTACTAATTTGTCTTGCTGTAGTTCTGGATTATCATTGACACACAAAGTTTCACTGAGTAAAACTTTGATTCTTGTATGGAAACAAGCCTTTAGTGCTGGTGTGAGATTTGTTGCTTAATGGCACAGTTATCCAGTATGTTGTGAATGTGTGGAAAGTAGGCAGAAAAAGCAGTTTTTCTGCAGATGTATATATTTTATCAAGACAGGAATTCTGTCACCCATGACTGTTTTAATCTTGTGGTCCTGCTACCTTTTCCTTGCTTACCTCTCCCTGTACCTCTTGCAATCTTTCTTGCACAGTTTGCTTACTTCAGACAGCGAAAAGCAAAGGGCGACGTCGCGCAGTCGCAGAAAAAGGCGGCGAAGAGGAAGGGCTCGGCTGTCCACGCGCATGACCTTCCGAAGGAAGAGCACCCAGTAGCAGCCAGAGATGCTGGGAAAGGCGTAGAGGGTCAGGCTGAAGACACCAATCTGCCAGAGGCAACAACAGAGAATCGGGTAAATCTTTGTATTTCTTGTCTTTGCTGCACTCCATCTGCAGGTAACGAGTGTTCCAGGTGGTTGTTTTACTCAGTTGAGTGTTAGCTCACTGGCACTGGCCACCACTCCTCTTGGGAGGTAAGTGAATTGGTGTATTTTCACTTGTAATAGTTCACTCTCTTGCAGAGTTATCTCATTTACTGAGTAAGACATCTCCATGTTATGGCCTAGGCAGCTGTACTGCCAGGGAGCTGCTAGCCTGCTAAATTAAAGTCTTTAACCTTTCACTGTCATGGACTTCTCTTTGGGCAGACTTACGGTTATGTGGCTGTGACTTCATGAAATAGCAAATCTAGATTGAGAGATCAACAGATGAAAAACTGCCAGGACCTTATAATACAAAGCATTAATTTGTTTTTGTATCACTCAGCTGGCTCAAATATGCTTAATATTTTCTAAGAAATGATAATTTATTCCAGCAAGCTCTTAGTAGCCACTGTGAAGCCAGCATAGATGTTATTTCCACAGATTTGGTTAAGACTCTGCTTGTGTCTGATGTCTTTTGGTATGTACTGATGTCTCTGTAAAGGTAGTCGTATTCTCTGTGGAAAGAATTTTGGGGAGCTGTTGCCTTCTGCACCAGTTGGTGTGTTTTCACAACATACCACAAAGGCGTCAAACCAGTGTGTTTGCAAACCTGGGGGATAAAATTTGCATATGTTATCCTGCTTTCTGTTGTGAGGGTGTTCCTGATGCTTTCAGGATATCTTCAACATAATGTTAACATTACAAAGGCTTTTATGAAGCTTCGCACAAGTGTCTGCTCTGAGGAAAAACAGTGTTTTGTCACTCAGCCATAGCAGTGGCCTTGCTACATTCATGTGAACGTAAATTAAAAAAACAAATGAAAATCACTTACTGCTGCTAAGCAACTTTTGTCAAAATAGCTGGTTTGCAAGGCAAACTTACAAACTGGAATTCTAGGTTATCTGGAGAAGGTACCTCCAGGGAGACAGTAATCATTAGGAACTACTTCAGGCAGATTCAAAATACAGGGAGAGCTGCAGGCTGCCTTTTCCAAATAATGCTCCCATCATCTTGGTCTTGTTGTGAATTTAGTGAGAGGGAAACATCTTTCATGGTATCAAGCTATGTTAAATCTGTGTGGCAGAAAAAGGTGTTGCTTTTGTGATTACCTGAATGGTTTTAGCATGTTTGTTAAATAATGTCCTGTCAGTTTACTAATTTTTAGTAGGAGATTAAAGACTGCTCAAATATTTGCCAGCTACAGCAGCAGAGGATCAAACATTGAATCAGTGTTGAGGCTTAGCCCTAAATTTAAGTAGACATTAATAGAAATAGTAGAAATTAAGTAGACATTAATTCCAAAATAATTCTGTTTTTCCTTATTTTTATTTTAAATAACTGATTTAGTGTTTGTTTTATTTGTTTATTTACCAGTGCAGCACGGATTTGTCTAGCTGGGAGCCACTGGATGATCATGCAACTGAAGTAAGTGTGAAAGAATGTATCTTTAGGAGAAGATGCTGGGTAGAGCTGAAAGAAGACTGTGATAATTGGGGCTAAAATTATTAATTGAACATTGTTATCAAATATGATAAAACTGATGCTATTTCACTGTTTTATGGTATAAAACAGGCATTTCTCTGTATGTACATCTACTGGCTGTGAAAGTTGGTTGCTAAGAAAATTGGGTTTTGCTGAATCATAGGCTTTGCCCAGAGAAATTTGAATGTTTTTTTTTGTTTCCGATTGATACATAGTTTCATTTGTAATTGTTTCATACCATGCAACCTAAAAGCATTTAAAATAAAATACAAGATACTGTATCCTCTGTGATGATTGTAACAATGTTGCTCCTAAGAAATTCACTGGTATTTAATTTTAATTCAAAGCTTTACATTGTTGTTTCTCCTGTGGGTGGACTGTTCTCCAGCCAGCACAGATGGATGTAAAAGCTTTGTTTAAATTGGTAGTATTCTGCCTCCTTCCTCATAACTGGAGGTATTTAAATCCCAATACATGCCAAAATGGCATGTTGCCACCATTTGGTGTTATAGAATCACAACACACTTGCTTTACTCTTGTGCCTTAAAGTATCATGAAAATGTATTATATATGATCATTTTTAATTTGAAATTTTTAAGCATTAAGGACTTTATGTATATAATATTTCTATTAGGTACAATGTCCCAGTGTTGAATTACTTTTAAAAGTAGAATTTGCCCAGGACTTAACCTTGAAGCTGAGTTTGTTTTCAGACTAATCACAAATTAGAAATGGTATTTTTAGTGAATAAATGATTTTTTTTTTCTTTTATGAAGAAAGATAGGATAAATTCTGCTGCAGAATATGGTGAAGCTGATGCTCAGATGTGTCAGGTGAGGATAGCTGAGCTGGAGAGCAGACTGCTGGAGAAACAGGAAGCAGTGGAAACACTCACTGTGCAGATGGATGAGCTGCAGGACCAGCTCACCCAGTACAATGATTCTATGCAGCTTCAGGTATGTTTCATAGAATTTGATAATGGGATAATACTACCTTATTTTAATCCTAAAAATATTTAGGCCTCAATACTCAAAAAACCTATTGTTTTTTTAGTGAGAAGTACTTCACCTTGCTAACATGTACTGCAAAAAGCAGCATACTCTTCCAGAATATTCAGAAATAATATTTTGAATTCCTTTCTCTAGCAGTTCTACATAAAGGTAAATTATTACCAGGTGCTTCCTAAGACTAGTTAGTTTCCCCTTTATATGTTCTTTTTATAGAAAGAACAAAGACATTTCTTGTTGGTGAGAAATAAATTGAAAAGATAAATGTGATTAACATAAAATAGGATTAATGTATCCCATCTCATTAGCTTCCTCTCACATGATTGAAGGGAACTGCTGGCAGATAGGAGACAATCTAGGGGGTACTACATATTTGTTATATCCTTTTTGAAAACTTGATTGCTTTTTACATCAATAAGAGCTATAAATTTGGAAGTAAAAATGCCAATTTCATTACTGGTATCCCATAATTTCTTTTTAAAATCACTTTTGATTAGGTTTGTAATCTCTGAGGTCAGTTTAAGACTCCTCTTCCATCGTGCCTGCTGTCGTCTTTGGACACAAAGATTTCTTTGGTGCAAGTTGGTTAAATCTGAAATGTAACTACAGACTCTCTAACAACTTTGTTTCAAGAAAACCTACTTGGTTCCAAATATGTTAAGAATATTTTAAAGTTAGAAGTGCACTTCTTGTCACCCCTGTAGGAAACTACAGTTCAAGAGCAGAATGAAATCATCAGGAAGTTAACAACCTGCCTTCAACAGGCCAAGAAAGACCAGGATGAGCTCCAGGAAGAGGCTTCACGTGTGGCTGGTCAGATCCATGATTTACAGCTCCAGTTACATCAGGTGTGCCTCTCCTCCAATTTGCGTGTCCATACAGGGACCACAAGAACAATTTTAGACTATGAATGTAATAACACTGAGCTGATGTTGTAGCTCTTCATAGTTCAGTTTGTAGCACAGCAGTGAAAATTATTTCAGGGTGAGGCAGGGTTTTTTTACTGGAGAAGTCCTGGAAATATCCTCATATTTTCCACTTGATTGCTTAATGTTTTGGGAGGTCATTGCACTTCTTTGTTCATCACTTAAGCCTTTGTTAGGGAATTTTACACAACGTAGTTAGTGGTGTTACGAATTGAGCGAAAGCATTAGACAAGCCCTGCCTTAGGTTCAGATTTTTGGCAGCAGCTTAAATTCAGGTGATGTGCACCTAAACCTCTCTGGCTCGCAAGTTCTTAACCATGGCAGATCAGGTCTATTATAAAACGAGTTCTTTATTGAAGAGGCAGAAGATAACAGACAAATGGCTTTAAACAGAGTTACTTATTACACACCTTAAAACAATGAACTACTACTAGATTACATAAAACAGTGCACCACATAAAGGTTCCTATATTATAGCTAGCAAAGAAATAGGATAGACTGGGAGTTAATGTAACTTACCACTGAAGTGATGATGGGGTACCCAGGTTCCTTTTGCTCAACCCCTGAGAGAGTAACAAAGTGGTGTCTCATCTTTAGGGAAAAGACCCACACATTTCCAGGGAATGTGCAGAGGACTTCTGCTTTGTGAAAGTTTGGTGTAGCTTTTATAGTTTGTAAAGTTAGGAGTCTGTCAGTCAGATTTTCAATCTTATCTTCCTTCAGTCTTGCTCCCAAGGCAAGATGTTTATTGTCAGCTGGGAATGCCACTTCCATGGGGCCCAAAATATCTCACTACCAGACAGATGTCCAGACTGGAATATTTCACCAATCAGCAAATTCATGTGAGGGGGAAGATGCCCTCAGCTATTGCACCAGCTGATAAGCAGAATAGATTCTGTGGTAGGGGAGTGTCCCACCAGAAGTGGTTGTGGCCTGTACACAACTGTTGCTGTATAATTTCGGTTTGCATGTGATCATTTGTCCTCTGCCAGAGAAATCTGAGTTTCTGCTTAGGCAACTGGAACATCTCAGTTGTTAGACAGAAACTTGCTGTGCTGAGGTAATGTGACTTGGCTCGAAGAAAGAAATTTAAAATAACATGAACATTGTTGAAGCAGCCCCTATGAAACATGGCAACCTGCTTCAGTGCAACAGATTGATTATGGATCTAATCCCTGGATTATGAGATACACTGCAGCCTTTCTCTGCTTTAAAATGCATTTTAACAAGTGCTTTATTCTTTTTTGGTCATGCTCAGTGTCCTAGTGGCTGTTGTCTCTGAACCTATGCATTTGTTGTTCTTGGAGCCTTGTAGTATATGACAAAGAGAAATATTTCTGTATAGTTACTGTTTCAGGTTTGCAGGATAAGAATTGCCCTACATGGGATTACATATCTTAAAAGTCTGGATAGGAAGGGAAAAGGGTTTAAAAAATTTAAAAAATAAAAACGGAGACATTTTATTCCAGGAATTATCTTAAAAGAGTTGCTTATGCCTGAAAGGTAAACTAAATGAAATTTTGTAAAATAACAAAAAATACTGCTTTCTACCTACAAGTCTGGTTGCAAGAGCAAAATGTGGTAAAAGTGAAGGCTACTCAACAGGTGTTTGGGATTTGCACCATAAGTCATCGAAAGACAAGGATCAAGCCTCTAAATAGCATTTCAGGCATATTCTAAATAAGTCTAATGAGAAGATGCACATTGTGGAAGCACAGCAGCTTTGATAACAGATGAAAGGGCGAATACTGCCTTGCATATTCTTCCTCTGTTTTAGAAACATCTTGAGAAAAATATGTTAAAAATAAGTAGAACATATTTTGTGTTACCCCAATGGGGGAAATGTTTTCCTTTCATTTGAAGGGATGTGGAGTGGAAGAAAAAACAACCTTTATTATGAGCTATAAATCCTTTGCAGAGAAGACTGCTTTTCAGGTTTTGTTCGTTGTCCTCTTAATGGCATGTCCAGTCCATTGGAAGTTTGGAGGAATTCAGTATGCTTCCCTATGTTAGATTTATAGGTTCATAATGTTAGATAATTCACCATAGAGATGAATTATCTAACATTTGCATCTTTGCAGTAAGTATCTAAAACATAACAATGTCTGCCTTTTTAGGATGATTTTTATTCCTTGAGAATGAAAAATGTAGGGTAAATCTGTAAATACAGTGTATTTTATACTTACAGTGAGTCTTATGTATGAGTTGCTTGGATATTAACTTTCTTCTGACTGTGACTGCCTTTTATGTGTCCAGGTTACTGAGATACTGAGGAGTAAAAGTCTCAGGAAAAATGAAGGATTAGAAGCCCAGCAGCAAATGTCCTTATTTCAAGATCGTCTCAGAGAGCAAAATGCACACTTGGAGATGCTGCGTGAGAAAGCACATGATTTGGAAGTGCAACTGGAGTCTTCTCAAAAGGTAAAAGCATACTTTTTTTAAAAAAATAAATTTATTTCAAGTTTGATCCAGTGATAACTTGAATCTGCTGTAGTGACATAACTATGAAAAAAGTGGTTTTATATAGAAATTTATAGGGATTGTGATGATTAACATACATTAAAGAAACAGCTTAAAGTCTGGTTTCCTTTAAGGATGCAACTAGTACTGCCATAAATAGAAACCTTGAACTTAAAACATTATTATTTATGAATGTAAATTTAAAAGCATGAGGCTTAAGGAAATGAAATTATGGCATATTTTATATGTAATGTTTTATTTTTAAGAATACCAAAGATAAAGAAAATCTGCTTGCCCAAATGGAAGAGGACATGAAAGATAGAATGCAAGACCTACAGAAAAGCATAGATGAAAAAGAACAATTAATTAAAAATCTTCAAGATCTACTGACATCAGAAAGATCCGGCTTGTCTATACTTCAGCACACACTTTCTCTCCGGGACTCAGAAATAACAGAATTAAAAAAAGAAATAGCTTTATCCAAAGTGAAAGAACAGCAACGTATTGAAGAACAGAAAATCAGCCATGAGAAGGATATTTGCAGACAGCTGGATAAGTTGAGGAATGAGCTGGAGAAGTGCCACAGAAGAGAGATTGCAGAAGCCAAGCAGGTCTATGAAGAAGAAATTATTTTAAAATATAAAAATGAACTTGAACAGTTAAAAAAAGAACTCTATGCTTTGAATTCTGAAGAACACATTCAGAATTTGAATGGCATAATAATTGACTTAAATATAAGTCTTCAAGAATCTGAAATTAGTAAAGAAAATTTGAGGAAGAAACTTGAAAACCAATGGGAAGACTTTCAGAGGGAAAAATCTGAAATAGAAACTAAATACAAAGATTTAATTGATGTCCTTAAGTATCAGCTTTCTGATGCAGAAGAGCAAGTTAAGGAAGCCCAGCGATATAAACAAGAAAAACAGTCCTTGAATGAAGAGATTCAGAAACTGAATTCCTACATCCAGGAATTAAATGAAAAGCGACTTTATGAGGCTGAAAAAAGTATAGATGTAAGGCAAAAGCATGATGGAGAGATTGTCTCCAATAAAAAGTTATTGAAATTGAGGGAAAACCAGATTTTATCAGGGATGTCTCAGTTGCAGGGAGCAGGTCTTGAGGAGGTGTGGGACAAAGAACACGAATTGGAAGATAGAGATGAGCCAGCACATGGAGAACTGGAGTTCCAGCTTGACTCCTCGAGGAATCAATTAGAAGAAACTAAGAATTCAGAGATCATGAAGGATAATGCAAGTAGTGAAGAGGAGAACCTGTCTGAAGAACCCTTGTCAGAACGAGGGCTTTGCAGTGGTGATGAAGGTATATCGGCTAAATACCTCATTGCCACAGAAACTCCAGAAGAGTCCTATGTGTCCAGCTCTTTGGAAGGCTGTGCCATTGAAGAGGGCAGATGCAGTATGTATGGGTTAGACAACAGTGTGCTCCTAGAAGCCAGCAGAGATTTTATATCTTCTCCATTAAACTCTAGCCTTGATGCGGGGATGTGTCTTAGTGGCTTGGCTCAAGACATTTTTGAAGAGGCAGAGGTGAAAGCAGAGGCCTTTGTTTCATTTGTGTCAGATGGTTCCCTGCAACAAAACAAGATTGGAGATCACGGGGACATAAAGGATGATGAGGTGATGTGTTTAACAGAGAGACATCTGAAGCCAACTGAACAGCTCCATCAGGAGTCAGCCTTGGAAATGCCTCATCAAGAAGCTGTTCGAAATTGGGAAAAAGCCATGTCTGAGCTCTCTCATATGCACGCGAAACTGGAGGAAGAACGTGAAGCACGGATCTGTTGTGAAAAAGAACTTCTTCAGAAAATGGAGAAGGAAAAAGAACTTGAAAATAAACTCATGCTTCTAGTAAAGCAGCAGAGTGAGGATGGAGGCCAGCTATCTCTAACACAAGTGTCAAACCCCTCTACCTGGCTAGAAATGGTGAAAGACCTCCAGGAGGAAAGAGACATGTTGACGATGCAGCTGCGAACTCAGGAGCAGTTAGTGAGAGATATTCAGGAGCAGAAAACAGCTTCTGATTCTGTGACAAGCGAAGTGCAATCTCTTTTTGGCCGTCAGTTGGCTGCTTTGCAAAGTCAAAGGGATCGGATGCAAAGCCAGCTTAGTGCTCAGAAGGCTAAAAACCAGAGAATAGCAGAGCTACTCAGTCAGAAAAACATATCTGAAGAGACATTGCTAAAAGAACAGGAGTTGCTCAAAGCTGAAATCCATAATAAAGAACAAAATTTAGCACTATTGTTGAAGGAAAAAACAGCCTTAAGAGAGAGACTATCTAATGTGGAGAAGGATCTAGTGAAAGCAGAAAAAGCACTAGCAGAGAATGCTAGCATCATTGAGGACCTTGAGAAAAACATCCATGAGCTTAATGCTGAAATGAAAAATATCAAAGACATACAGGAGTGTGAAAGACTGAGCTATGAGGACAGATTAAACCTCAGCAACCAAGAAATTAATAAACTTATTGCTGAAATAAAGGAAAAGACTACTGAATACAGTGAGGAAAAAAGCCAGTTGACTGAAGAAATCACCCAGTTGAAAAAGGCTCATTTGGAGCTTGAGGCTCACTTGCAGGAGTCCTGTCAGGCTGCCCAAGCTGCCCAGGAGGCTCAGTCCAAGATGGAGAAGTATTATAAAGAGGAAATGGATAAGATGGAGACTCAGCGCCTTGCTGAATTAACTGAAATGAGTTTGACACACAAGAGAGAGGTAGGAAACCCCAATAACTGCAGGAGTCGTGGGATTTCAGAATGCTTAAGGTAGCCATTGCAAATGTTTGTATGCCTGTTTTCAGATAGAAGAGTTAAATGCTGAAATAAAAGACAAAATGGAAGAACAACAGAAGTTGGAAGAA
>VZTN01011115.1:9819-37459 GCA_013400515.1 Erpornis zantholeuca
TAAAACTTCCTTTTTTTTTTTTTTTTCATGATCTACAGCTTCCTTACGAGGGGCAGAGGAGGGGCAGCACTGGTCTCTTCTCTCTGGTTGCCTGTGACAGGACCCAGGGGAATGGCCTGAAGTTGTGTCAGGGGAGGTTTAGGTTGGATATTAGAAAAAAGGTTCTTCACCCAGAGGGTGGCTGGGCACTGGAAGGGGCTCCCCAAGAAAGTTATCATAGCACCAAGCCTAACAGAGTTCAAGAAGCATTTGGACAACACTCTCAGGCACATGGTGTGGTTCTTGGGATATCCTGCACAGAGCCAGGAGTTGGACTCAATAATCGTTATGGGTCTCTTCCAATACATCATATTCTATGATTCTATGACCTCTCAAGAGTCTGGTGGGAAAGTATGACCACATCGTGTACTACGCAATGCATATGCTAAGTACAAGCATAGAAATGATGCCTAGTGAAGCAGCAGCACACAGATATTTACAACCAGATTATATAAGTGTCTGAGACAAATTAGGAGGAAACATCCTCTGATAGAAGGTAGGTTTCAGCAGCCTCTCCCCCACCAGGTTCAGAAAGAAATTCCTTGCAGGAAAGTGAAAAAAACCTATTTATTTAACAAGCAGGGTGCACACAGGCACCAAAGAAGTATGAATAATGTTAAATAATAAAACATCTCACTGTGGAAAAAAACTGGTAGATTCAGAGTCCTTTGTAGGTGTGGCTCTGCTCTCTCCAGAGCTGGGGTGCAGTGTGGGCCCCTCCAGGCTGCAGTGTAGGGCCTCCTGGTGATTGTGAGAGTAGAGCTGAAACAGCTCCAGGAGTAGAAGAAAAAGCCACTGTCCCAACAAACTCCTTGCTTCAGCTAACAAACAAGAAGCTAGCTAAAAAGCAAGAGAATATAACTCTCTTCCCTGCTGCAGAGAGCCGAGAGCTGGGGAGAAGAAACCGAGTGAGTTATCTGTGTTTTAAACACAGGCCACCAAAAGAATTCCACCAGCTCCCCCCCCAACCTACCTTTAAAGGCACAGGAAGGCACAGGATTCATGTCTGGGCATAGAACAGGAGATAGGGGATACAGCATCATAAAGTCATCCCAAGACAGTAAGTAAGTATAAATTCTCTGAGACAGTACAAGACTAGTTGATATAAATACCAAATTAAAATGTTAATTCTAAATTAGAAGTAAAATATGATTATTAATAAAAGCAATAACAAAGGAGAGCAATGTGTAAGAAGAAAAAAGACAGCATAGAGCAATCAGGACTTGTAAAAACATTCATTGCAATCCCTGAAAAGGTACAGAACTCAAGTCCTTCTGTCCTTGGTAAATGCTGTTTAGCACAATCTAGTATGTTTCTAAATGTCTCAATGGAACTGAAAGGAAAACAAATTTCTAAAGAAGCACTGGATAGCACTGATCAGAGACTTTGACTTACAGCAGAGCAGCCTCCATGTTATTAGGCTTCTGTGAGATTTCAGTATAACAGCAGCTACTCCTTTACACTACGCACTAATGGCTGGTATCCTGCTGATTCGCAGTGCTGCTGAGGTGATAATGAAGCACTTGCCAGCTTGGAAGTTACAAAAGCATGAACAATTAATACATGGTTTGTTAGAGGGGGAAAAAAAAGGAGGAAAGAATAAAAATGCTGGGAGACTGCTGGGCAAAGTGGTATAACTTCTGAAATGAGGGAAATTTATTCCAAGCCACGCTGCTTTCCCACCGCACCATCCTGCTTGTCAGCATCTGCTTTTAAGCATGACAGTTTAAAGAAACATTACCACAGAATGGGATTCCCCCCCACCCCTTTCTTTAAATTTGATCATTGATACTGATAGATTTTATCTTTTCTAGTGCAAATAATTATGGTTCAGGTATCAGATTGTTCAGAACTCCCTAATAAGTTGAAATGTGTGATTTTTTTTCAGTGATTTGCATCTTGATTGAAGTTACAAATCCCCGTTTTGTCACTTAAAAAACCCCCCAAACTCTTCCAACATGCAGCACTATACCACCAAATCTGTCAGAAATAAAACTTCTCAACTTTCAGTTAGATCTGATGAGTAAGGCAATAGTCTCACGTGTGTTTCAAGCCACAAAGTGAAAAAGAGAAGCGGGGAATGAAGAAACTCCACGTGACAGATCTACACCTGTTACCAAACAGGTTCTATTTCTTTAAGAAGTCTATGCAGCACTGGGGAAATATGTTGAAAAAATCTTTTAACTTTAGCCCAATAGTGTATGATCCCTGCATTTGTGGTTAATCCTTAGTTTTGTACCATACAGTGATTAGTACAAATACCAGAGATTAATGTGGCCTTGTGTTAACTCCCTAAATTTCTGACTAATAAAACTAATAAGTCTTGTGCCAGCTAATGCTTCCTTATTTATTTATATTAGTGATTAATATGTGCTAGCAGATATCTTAGTTTTGAGAACACGGATTTTTTGTCAAAACAAAGAATGGTAAGAGAAGTACATTATGCCCTGACCACATATTTGACATAATCTCAAGGAGTATCAGAACATCCAGAACCACAGCCAGTAAGTCCATGGAAATAATTAGAATATATGCATATATTCAGGAGATGTGATGAATATGTATTAGTTTGAAGAATATACCCTGGTCTGTTAGGTTACCAGGTGTTCATGCTTTGAGAATTCCCCGTGGATACAGCACTGCTAACAAAGTAATGTTGACTTTCTAGCCTAGTAAATTGGTTGAAGAGTTTATTTCATGTTTTTCAGTGACACACCTAGATACTGGCTCAAATACACAAGGACCATACAGAAACCTGGCCAAAGATTCAAACATTATATCACTTTCTTTTTAAACTTTAATCTTCTTCATTTATGAATATTTGTCTAACCAAATGAGTGCCTGTGCCCTGTGTTCACATAACTCCCCCAGCTACTCCTTATGTAACACCTCCTTGTTGCCAGCAAGGAGCTTCCATTCTTAGGAGTTTTTCAGTCTGCTGTGGAAAGGAGAATGTCACCAGTTTTACAGCTTTTCCCTACACTCTCAGTTCACCCAAACTACTTTGGTACACCTGAAGGGGCCTCCCACCTGAGTGAAACTGACAGTACTGTTATCAGACTGACTTTGGCAGGGATTGCTTCTTTCAATTAAGAAAGAGTTTAGGAAGCCTGAGTCCAGCTCCCAACCTGTCAGGCATTGTAGCAGATTGAAATAGCCAACAGGTGAGTCCTGAACACACTTAACTCAGGATTAATCTACTGATTAAGGTACAACTCTGCCACATCAATATTCTTTCTTCCTGTCCCTTTTAAGAGACCTCTTCCCAGCTATAAAAATTATTCTTAGAAAGAGACTAACATACCACTCCTGCCTCTGGAAATAGACATTCTGAAAGAGCAATTTTCTGGGGGGAAAAAAAAAAAAAAAAAAAAGGAAGGGAGGGGGACAACCCTTAAAGCGTCAGACAAATGAAATTGCTTCTCCTATAAGCCATGCAGTTCAATGACCAAATCACTCAGTAAGACGTTTGTGTCACTAATTGGAATTCTTTGTATGTTGTCACATCATTCTCTACTGACATACTCTTTTTCCTCAGAATTAAAGCAATTCCCAAAGGCCGTGAAACTGGAAAAAACAGCAGCACAGGTAATCCACAGAGATGATGGGGGATCATGCATATTCTTCCAGGTACCAAGACTGAGTCTTCTCCAGTACTCTGAGTTATGTAGGTTCTCAATCTGAAGTGTGTAAAAATCTTCCATCTAAGTAAAATCCAGGATTTTCCTTCATCTATGCTCATTCATAACCTTTTCATATGTGGTCTCAGGGAGTACCCATTATTCATATCTGATCCAGACTATGAAATTGACAACTCTCTCCTGTGCAGCAGATAGCAAGTGCTCATGTAAGTATGAACATAAACATCAGGAAGCATCAAGAATATTCATCCTTCTAAGAGGTAAGTCTTCTGGATCCAGCCTCATAAGAGTAATTTCTTGTTCCTCCTCTTACAGTCTTGCAAAGTGACAGATTGCTCTACAGGTTTTCTAAACCCTCAGGGTAACAGAAAGTTACAAATATCTGACTGGTTTTGTACTTACATACAAAAAAAGGTCTTGCGCTTGAAAACTTGGTGGTTTTTTTGGGTTTTTTTTTTACCAATTAGGGTTTTCAGACTACTGGCCCAGGTTACTGAATCTACTTAAAATTGTTACCTGCAATGTGCATTCATCCCTAGCATGATTATCTACACTCAACTCTGTATCAGGATCACACTAAGCACACATCTGCATTAAAACAAACAGATCTTAACAAACAAACAAACAAAAAAAAAAAGGAAGGTGTTTCCTTATAACTGGAGGCCTAGCACTCATCATTAATTCATCTGACATGCGTCACCAGAAAAAGAGGAAGGAGCACAACTTGAAGGTAGGAGCAGACACAACTGTTGTGCCTGGGAGGCTGATCTCTCCTATTGCTCAGATGCTCTCCTCCTGTCTATGATAGAAAATTGAACCCTGCAGAGAAGACAAAAACATCCCTTTGGAAGCAGCTATTACGACTTGATTATCCTAGGTCTCCAGCATTATTAATACTTGCTGCCTGTGCTTGCCATTAGCTCCCATCAAGTCTTAATAATACTTTCTAAAGCAGAACTGAAAACATTTCTCACTTCCAAATTAACACCTGATTATTTTCATTCTGGTGAGGGTGAAATGAATACATAAAGCTTTTTTTTTTTTTCACTTTCAATTTTAGAACAAATAAATGTGGTTTTATAAATCATGACTGTGAGGTTGTTATTTTTCAAGATTTTATATCTCCTATAAACCTATGTTTATTTTACAAGTGTTTTGCAGGGGTAATGGTAAGTTGCTTACTTTGAATTCCTTTGAAACTAATCCTAAATGTCAGCTTAACCAGAGTTTGTTAGTGAATTAACTTCTGAACTTGGATTAAGGGAACCCATTATACCGTGGATTCAGGGAGTACATAGGTGCTCCAAACTAACCTGGTCCAGGCCTCCCACAAGGAATATTAAAAGTGCTTTTGTACCAAACACCTGGCATAGATCTGTTAAAGTTTTTTGGGGATCAAGCTTCTTTTATAAAATCTCTCTCCAATTCATCCTAAGGTAGATCTATAAAAACAAGTGAGATTAAGTGTCTTTTGGAAATGAAGCATTCTATTTACATGAAGAGCACATGAAAAGATGAAGGTTATTTGTGGAGGCCAGCTATCCTGGCTCACTACAGATGTTCACTAAGCTCAAACTACAAACTTTGAGACTGACGGTGTTTAAATAAATGAATGCAGTCCAGAAGAGCATAGCTGCTATACAATGTATTTGTTGTCTAATATACCAACCTGAAGTGTCCCTGTGAAGATAAAATCCCAGAAGGCCAAATAAAACAGTTGTTTTGTTCCCATTAGGAGCAAAAGAAATAGGATTAGTCACTGCAGTTGCATGGGCTGTATTAGAATCTCTCCAACTATTTCTTGATCTAAAAAAAAACATATCTAAAAATATTGCATGCTATCTTACTGCTTTCTTGAAAAGTTATTAATTTGGTATCAGAGCACATCTGCATCCAAAACATTATCAGGATTGCAATCAAAAGCTAGTTGGTTGAAACAGTTTCTTAAACAATCTGGTTCTTTAACAGTCCTTTATGGTGCACTTTCTTGTTTTTTCTAATGGCAGGAATACTTCACTTGGCCCATGGTTGCAACATGGCCTAGAAAACCTCTTGCCTTCAGTTGGTCTGAAAAAAGACGTCAGCACATTCTTCCAGATGGAAAATTGACTAGAATTACCTAAGCTCCAGTTTCGGTCCCTGGAAGTCAGCTAGGATTCATCAAGGGCTTGCCTGGGTATCAGCAGAATGAAAAGAAGTGCTGTACTTGAAGGGTAGAGAGAAAATAAGGAAAACATTTACAAGTATTGAAAAGCAACCCAAAATAATCTCCATTACTAATGAACAGTTTACCTGGTTGTACCCCTATTCTAACTCTGCTATACACTGTTTCTCATGAGTGGCTTAAGCACTGGCAACAAATTGAGAGTTTATACTTTCTCTCTTTTAACGTATAGAAAGCCTAGCTCCTGACACCCTGCCTCTGACCAATAAGGTCACCCCAGCAAGAATGGTGACACCTTGGCCCGTCCAGTATCAGCCACACTGACAGATGGCCAACACCCTGCCCTGGCTGACATGGGCAGCATAGGCAGGATACCACCCACATTATTCATCTAAGGCAGGACTCTCTCATATCACTCATGGAGCCAGGGGGTGACATGATTCCTACTCACCCACAGAAGTCATTTGCATAATTGGCAGCTGTGGCCAGATGACTCCAACACCAAGTGTCCCTGGAAGTCCACCAAAACCATGGCATTGCTAATGATACTGTGTTTGCTGTTGGGGATTGGGTGAGTTTCCAGCTAGCTACGTCATTGCTCATCTTTCCCACTGCCTCAATAAAACCTTGGTTTATAACATATTGTCAAGCTCCATTATTGTTCAATTAAAATGTATAGAAAGTCCAGTTCCTGACAAGGTGTATGAACTCAGATCATTTTATATGTAAAACAGATGATCATAAATACACCTTCCAGAATAAAAAAAAAAAAACAAAACAAAACAAACCTTGTTTATACAGCACTTGAATTCATCAGCCATATTGATATTATAGCACTGAAATCTCAATGCTACCATTATTGGCTTGGATCACTGAAACTAGAATGTTTTAAAATTTTATATTTTTTATTTAATACATATATACTGCAGTTCTTTGAAGAACAGGTCTTTGAAAACTTGTGGACCATTGAGAACAGCCCATGTCAGCTGTCCATTTCACCAGAAGCAATGGTTGCATCCTATTCAATTTTTCAAATTATGCGCAGGAGCTGGTGCACTGCAAAATGGATTTTGTAAAACAAAATACTCAGAGATTCTGTACTTTTAAGCTATCACTAATAACTCTGCAGTTCAGCAGTTATGCTATATATTGCTTACTTGCAGGTTCTTACTCTGGTAAAGGATGGAAATAGTATCACATCTTTAGTTTGAAACACCACATGAGTCACATTAACAGAGCAGCACAGAACTAATGCACATCTAGCTTTTTCTCCTGGGGCAGATTATGCACAAGATGGCCATGAAAGAAACAGGAAAACATTAATGTATGGTTTTATAAAATTGCAGTAACAGGGAAAAGCTAGGTTTTCTTTCTGTAGAGATTAAAAACAACTCAAGGAACAAAGAACAGTTTGTGACACTTCAGAAACAACTCATCATATCACCACTTATCCATCCATGTAGTGCTGTTGCACTCAATGGCACTATACAGTAATGTTCTCATGGACAGATCATGTGGCCAAAGTGCTTTTCAGCATCCTTCAGAAATATACATGGGCTTTTGACAGCTAGTTCTCCCTTTTGCAAGAGTATGCTCAGCCTTATTTTATCGTCCAAGCAGGAAGCACAGAAACGGTTTGCCACCTTTTTCAAGCTATAAGTTAAGACTAAAACCTCAAGCCTGGATTTCAAAGACTTTTGTCTGCCTAAGTAGTCAAGTACAGTGTTCTATGAGCTCTCTTCCTAGCCATCTCCTGCAGATTTGGAAATGCCAGACAACCCCCTGATCCTTCTTCACCTCACCTCCTTCCTCTATCCTTCTCAGAAACAAGAGTTCCTGTGGCTGATAATGCTAAAAAGCCCAACACATCCTCTCTGCATGCCAAGACAATGTGCAAGGACACAATAACAGTGGAAAGTCTTTTAAAGAAAAGGGATTTGTTTCTTTCCACAAAGATACCTCCAACAAAATTACAGAAAAGACAGTGCTTTGCTAAAGCTCTAGCCATGAAGCTCTTGGGAACCCGACAAAACTGCACAGGGCATGACTCTGCAGTTGAAAAAAGGTGTTAAGTACCATTCGAAACACTGCAATGGTGTCTACGTCAGCAGTTTAGTGGGCAACATAAACTCTTCTTAGGTATGACTTCGACATATGACCACAGCTGGAGTTATATGCATTGGAATAACAGGTAATACTGGTGTTACAGCCCAAAACTTAAACCCAGGGGTTAAACCAAAGGTTTGTGGTGTTCAATTTGGTGCAAGGAAAAATCCCAACCACATATTCTTAAGAGGCCACAAATACACAAAAGTTTACTGGCCAAAATAATGAAAATTAAGGAGCTTTGGGAAAGGAATAAATACAACACCAAAATCAATATAAAACACTTATTATAGCATTACTTAGTACTAATTTAATTTAACTTAGCATAAACTCAGCCAATTCAACCTAGAAAACTTTAAACCTTGGAGAGGTTAAGTTACCCAAAAGCTTCCATGTAATGAAAATAGGAGAAAGAAGGGGGAGAAAGTCAGAAAGGGTACATAAAAACACCCATACAGCTACCAACTCCTGGGTTCCCTTGCAAAGGACGAGATAATTCAGGCTCCAGACAAATGGCCACCTCCTGGTCAGCCCCTTTTAAAGCCTTGGTGCTTCATGGGCCCGCCCCTCAGGTGGGACTGCTGGTTACTCAGCCAATCAGAGGCTGGGCTGGCACCGCAGTATATGATTGATGGACAGCTCTGCCAATCAGAGGCTGGGCTCACACTGCGTCAGCATTTGATTGGTGGAGGGCTCTCCTCAGCTGCAGGTCTTGGGGGCAGGGCAGAGCACTGACTCACCCGCGCAAAGCCCGGCCTGGCCCACCCGCCAGACACAAACACCGGCACTCCAAGTGGTTCGAGGTGTTGATCTCATCTGGTCTCTGACAATTGGTCACATTAGAAAAGTTGCTCATCCTGTCAGAACGAAGGAGGAAGCTGCACACTGGAGCCCGCATGCAGTTCCCCTTCTGTAGTGAGAACTACTGAGCTTCAGGGGGTAGGGCACCAGCTTGTATTGTCCTAGCAATGACTGCATAGACCATATTGGAAATACCTACAGATCGTGTACCTCCCTCTCCTGTCAAGAAAGCTGAAAAAGGTGAGGAAGATCATTGAAAAGGCAGCCACTGTTTCCTAAGTTTTTCATGGAGACAGCTCGGCAAACTTGGAGTTACATAACTGAACATCTAAGACACTGACTTGTAGGCTTTTACATCAATCTCATGGTTCAATTCTAAGTTGTTTTTCTTATCTGACCACCAGCAATTTTAAATCACCCACAGGCTAAGCAGGCAAAAGTTTCCAGAGGAACAACCCAGAGACTTTGCAGACAATTGCTTTAAACCTTTTCCAAGTGTCAAACTACCCATCAGAAATACAGATTACTGTGCAATGGACTGCTGTTGGTTACCTGTAGCTTAAGGTGATCAGATTCACCTGGTTCAACCTGGATAACAAATATACCCATTTTTCTGAAAAAACCAGGGTAGAACCTGATGAGTAACATAAAACACAATTGGTGACAACTACTTGGCCTCACTGATGGAGGAAGTTCAAGGGCTGGTGTGAGGCTACAAGATTAGCCAAGCCATTAGAAAGCAATAAATAATTATGGCACTATCTGCTTGAAAGGATGTCATAATACAGAGATGTCTAACATCTATAGAAGCAAAAGTGGAAGGACAGAAACCACCATGTGCGGGAGTTGGGCTGTCCACTGTGGCTGCAGCACAGAACCAGTCAGAGCAAGCACCTTGTTCCATCACTGGTACTTAGCTGGTCTGCACTGCGCTGGTGGGGCTGAAGCTCTGATTCCCATGTACATGTGCATGTTGGTGGGAGGGAGGGAGGGTGTGGTGTTCCCTCACCCCATGTTTTAACCTTTTCCCTGCTAAATCCTGGCCACTCCCTCGGGCTCCTCCTATGGGTCTCTCATGGACCCCAACTCCGCCCCTCCCCTGGGTCCCAATAAAACTCCAGACCCATTGCCTTTGCCCCTGGAGAGCTGGATAACACCATGTGAATAAAGACTTGCCAGGCTCTCCTCACAGCGTCCTCTTCTCACCTCCTTTGCTGCTGCATGGTTGCAGAGAACAAGATGCCTGAGCTAGAGGCTCCCCGGCCATGAGGGCCCCATAGTCCGTGCTTTCAGAAGGAAGGCTTGGACCACGTGGCCCCCGACTGGGCTGGCTAGGGATGCTTTCTGGCATTGGTTGCTCTTTGCAGCTTGCAACAAAAGCCAGCAAATGCAACAGGAGCGAGGTCTGCTCATAGAGCAGGTATTGCTACCTACCTGCTATATCTGTCTTATCACGTAAGTAAATTTATATATCACTAAATGGTATAGTTCTCTTCTAGCAGCCACACCACTTGGTATATCCAAATGAGATTATAAAGGTGTTTGGAGCATCTCTACTGAAAAAGCATCTCATATTTAATCTTTAGCAGTAGACTGCACTTTACCTCAGCCATTCACATGCTAATGCTGAGAGTGTGTTTAGAACATGAGCACTGTACTAGGATGTTCCTGTTCTAGAGAAGGGAATTGCCTTCCATCACCCTACGTGCTAGGACAGGAGAGTTTTTTACATAGTGAATTGCTGTTGCTGGGGGACATTTCCAATGTTTATACTTTATCTTTGGCCAACAAAGGAACAAGAATATTCCAGTCATGGTAGCTTTGTCTTCTAAGAAGACATAAATGCTCACATCCTTGATATGAAGAGCTAAGTACAGGTGAGAATACTCAGAGTGCTGTCACACATATTCTTCCTAAAATAAAGGGGTTGAGAAAATCACCTTTAGCAGACATTTGGTTATTCAAGCAGCTGGGATTAGTTTCAGTAAGAATTATGCTTCGCTCTTGTTTCATTAAAATTATTTTCCTTTTCCCCTACTGCTTAAATTTGGACTGCTGCAAGAAAAAAGCTAAAAAAGGCTGAGGCAAATATGAACGCTTTATCTCAGCAGCTGCATGTAAGATCTCCTGCAAACAGCTTCCAGTTTTCTAAAAGCAGAGCAGTGGTTCACCTTCACCTCACCACTCACTGTCCAAGATTTCTGAAAACAGTCAGTCACTACTCAAAGAGATCCTCTTACCTCCCCCCCTCTCTTCCCTCATAAATTTTACAATACTACTCTTCTGAACTGGAAACAGCTTCCTTCAGCAGCACCTACTCTTCTTCATTAAGATTTCTTATATTCACAATGATGATTTGGGGAGTTTTTTGGCAAGGGGGGGTGTTGCCAATATGTGTTTTCATGAAAGCTCTCCTTAACTATAATTTTCTAATTATGCAGTTCTTTTTTGGTTGGCAATTATCTAAAGTGCTGTATGGCTTTTCCTTCTCTGGAACGATGTGTTCCAGCACTGCACTAGTTGTCAACTGCTATGTTATATTTGCCCAGTTTTTTCACCCATTCTGTTTTTTCAGATGTGTACCAGAATGTTCTGTTTGCTGATCTGTCCCACTCTCCTCTTTCTGCTCCTCTTTTTAACCTTGAAATGCAAACTCTTTGTGTACCAGTGTCACTTTTGCTTTTAGAAGACCTGTCTTTCCCTAATACCCACTGCAGGTATGTTATCCACCTTGCCACCCACTCCCCATTCTGAAGCTCCTATTCAAGTGACACATTTCTTCCTGCATCCACACTGTGTAACCTCACTTTTGGAGAAGTTTTCCCTTCTTACCCACAGCTGCTGATGGAGATATGGCTTCTCTAGTTTTATGTGCATGTCCTTACAATCTGCCAAGACATACTGATAAAAAACCATGTCACAAGTTCACATACACACATCTAAGGTGTGGATGTCTGTGTTGCCGCCCAGATTGTTGGTCCAGTGCCTGGATGTTCATGGCATCTGACTAAGTTGCTGTTCTGTTCCACTAGTTCCAAGCTCTCTCCCTAAAATCATTTATTTTCAAGCCTTTAAAAAAAACCAAAAAACTTTTCAAGCTTTTTTTAGTTTTCAAATTGATTTCTTTTCTCAAAAGTATCTTGGTAATTTATTTGTTACAATTTAATCGTAATGAAGGTAATCTAAGGCAAACTCAATCATTATTACTTTCTTTCTAGCAGTGTCAGATATTTGGGCAAACACCTTTCAGAATAGTTTGTATTCTCTTCACTCACTCATACTCCTGTTGTATCAGCTGTTGTTACTCAGGCCATACTATCAAGAAAATGCCATACAGATTTGCATACACACTGTTAGAGCTAGAAATCCTTTCCTCTCACTGTCCTACAGAGGTATATATTATTCCCAGCAAGGGTTATGCAGTTTCAACTATCATATGTGTAGTTTTGTTATGAGATTACATCCATAAATTATCCTTCAGAAGAGATTACAGCAATTATGAAAAAGGCATCTATATCTTCCTAAAATAGAGAATTTCTGATTTCATACATATGACAATGCCAGTCCTTGCATGGATTCTGACTCATCAAAAGCCAGAAGAGAAGACAGAAAGTAATTGAACTGGAAAGCAAATATCACAATAGTGCCTGTGAAAACCAGCATGGATTTACAAGACAAGTGAATTTTTCTCCTAGAATTACACTTCACTAACAATCATTTAATAGATTTTATAAATCATGGTGAGAGTTATCACCACTGTTACTAAAAAGGCTGAAAATAGCATTTCAGATTCTGAGCTCCTCCTGTGCATTCCATGTGCTACAATTAGTTGTTGTAGGCTGGGAGGACAATTTTGCAGAAACTGTAGTCCAGCCACAATAACATCTTTCTCTTGCATTTTCACGTTGGTAATGAAGAGCAAATTGGGCTTCAGTTATTCATAAAGTATTTTAAACATTGGCACTTAGAAATTCCACAGCTCTCTGTCTGGAGAAAGACTACCAAAGGAATGCTCCATCGTGCTGTGGCACAAGGAAAGTGCATGCATGAATTGACAATGTGATCTTTCACTGTCTAGGTAAGGCTGTATTACCCAGTGAGAGAGGGGATTCACCCTATCAACCACATGCAGATAAGCACTATGACTCCATAGATTACGTTGTCCCCATTTGGAAAGAAATAACAATACTGCTGTATTTTTCAGATCTAGGCCATAGGGAAGACTATAAACACTGATATTTTTCAAACAGGCATGGCCCGGCCTGTAATGACAACATATATACCCTCTCTGTCTCCTACATTTTTTGAAGAAAGTGGCTAGAGGTGTCTCCTGGGTTGGAAAGTAGGACATGACCAAAAGCATGTATTCTATCACCATCTTCATGAACCAGGTGGGGCAGTGCTCCTGCCTCCCCCCTCAAGGCTATTTTCTGTTAATGGCCCATCAGGGCCTTGCCCACCACTCACAGATAATTCGCCCCTGGACTTTCTCCTGATTAATGGTCCATCAGTGCCTTTGTGAGAAGCTCCACCCAGAAGGAAGACCCAGGCACTCAATCCTGGATATAAACTGGGATTTTGAAAATCATAAGGGGGCCTTTCCCACTGGATTTCCCAGAGGACAAGAGCTACATACCTACCACTGGACCTTCTGAGGAAGACCAGACCTTTTCTCCAGGATCACCTCTTCAACAGAAGTACATCCATCACTTCAGGAGAACTGCAGCCACCATCTTATTGGACTGCCACTGTCCCCTGACTAACAGGGGGTCAGGTTGTACCTGACATCTGTCAGTTTAAACCAGTATTTTCTCCTGCCTTGTTTTATATATATATAGTATATATAATCATTAGTAAAGAACTCTTATTCCTATTTCCCATATATCTGCCTGAAAGCCCTTGATTTCAAAATTATAATAATTTGGAGGGAAGGGAGTTAGATTTTCCATTCCAAGGGAGGTTTCTGCCTTTCTTAGCAGACACCTGTCTTTTCAAACCAAGACAAGGTGTCATGATGCTTGTACTGGGTTTATGTGCAAAGTGCTGGCCAGTGGGGGATGCAGAAGAGTCACTGTGAGCAGAGGACAAAGCTATCCTGTGTGGGACACATCAAGGTCCAGATGGCTCCAACCAATCCACCACAGGGCACAGCTGAGCCCCACAGCCACAATGGCGGCACCTCTGGGGGAATATGGTGCTCCATGCACTGGAGCAGAGATTCCCCTGCAGTCCATGGAGAAGACCATGGGGTAGCAGGTTGTCACCCTGCAACATGTAGAGGATCATGTCGGAGCAGATATTCACACTGCAGCCATGGCAGACACCATGCCAGAGCAGATGCATGTACTCTGAACAAACTGCAAACTGGAGAGGCCTTGCAGGAGTCGGTTTACCCCACAGGATTACAGTCAATGAAAGAATCCATGCTGGAGCAAGTGAGACACAGAGGAAGGAGGTGCAGAGAGGAAGTGTTATGGACTGACTATGATCCTTATTCCTCATCCCTCTGTCCTGTTCAGTGTGTGGAAAGAAGGACATAGAGGAGCCAGGAAAGAAGGAGTGAAGTTGAGCTTGGGAAGAAGGGGGTGGAAAGGAAGTGTTTTAACTTTTGTCTTTGTTTCTCTCCATATAACTCTAATGGACAATAAATTGATTTTCCAGAAGGTAAGTCTTTTTTGCCCTTGATGGTAATTGCTAAGTGATCCATCTCCCTGTCTGTATCTCGACTCAAGGTTTTCTGTCTTATTTTCTTCCCCTGTCCTGTTGAGGAGTGGAAATGATAGTGGCTGGGTGGGTGTCTGGAAGCTGGTCATAGTCAACCCACCACAATGCTTGACCATGGAAAAGTGAATGATGATGCAAAATCAAAGTGTCAGTTTCACATTGACAAAGGAAAAAAATCTTACAATATGGCAGTATGTGGGTCACCCTGTTTGAGGTCATAGTCCCCCCCTGCCCAGCTTCTTTCTGTTTAAAGCATTTCTTCTCTTCAGTACTTGGCAGCTCTAGAGGCCTGCATACATTTGAAAATCACCCATGGGATAGATGGTTTTAATCCATTGATGCTTCAGGCATTTTTGGTTTTGGTTTTGTTTGTAGGCCCTTTGTCCTAGTTCTTTAAGAATGCTTTCTCTTTGCTTCCTTCTCTTCACCTGTTGAATGCCACACTCTGGCTTTTGCCACCTCCTCTTCATCTTGCCCCAAATGTGTTAGTACTTCTTATGTTTCTGGACTCTTTTAGCAATAAAACATTCCTGTCTAGTACCAGAATATGTAAAAACTTCAACATCTTATATTAATCCATCTCCTCTTGGCAAGAATGAAGAGCTGGCTACACTGTATTTAATTTGATAAGCTGTTACTGTAAATCATAACAGCACCCCATCCTCACTACCCTATTAAAATTATCATAGAAAAAATCAAATCACTTGTTAATGCTTTATGAGTTCACCTTACTCACAATGATGCAAACACTGAAACTGGGGTGCTGTGAATACCAGACACAGTAGACAATTGGGTAGCTGCCAGCTCTTCACATTGTGCTAATCTCCTCTCCTGTGTTTCTTTCATAGCTTTCCGTTTGAAATTTTGCAGCACTGAGCTTGCTCTAGGCAAGGTAGCAGAAATAGATAACAGCGCATGCCTTCTGCCCACCAAGAAAATTCAGAACTACCCTCTCTTTACAAGGAAAGAAGAGAATGCGTGGGTTTGTTCAGGATGAAACATTAGTAATTACAATCTGTCATTGTCTCACTGTATGTTTGGGTTGTACTGTAGCCTTTGGGTGACACTGGGTAACACTACAAAATACAAAGTAATTTGTAATTTTTCCTGAACTGACAGTGATACCGACTTCATCTTGATGACAAAAAATTATCAGAACAGCTTTTATAGACGTAGCTTTTGAATTATTTCTTGTGCTTTAACATTGCAAGATTTTATATAAATTATTTTCAATTTCCATAACAGCCTTTAAAATGTAATTCTTAAGTGTAATCCTAAACAGCCTTTGCTATTATTTTTATGAGTGGTAACTTGACTTCAGTAAAGGTGTTGCTTAAGCACTGCCAGAGAGTCATTTTCTAGTTAATGGATTCTCTCTATTTTAAAAGCCTACCAGTTTCTAAAATGATGCCAAGAATTCTCAGGCTGGGCTCTGAAGGACGGGGAATATCTTGACCTGGGTCTAGGCTCTATACAAACTCCAAGTCTACCAAGTGTTTTGAGGAACTGATACATACTGGACTGCCACTCTGCCAACACCTCGTGTCTGATCAACTGCTGAGGTGAGCCTGGGGGTATAACTATTACAACACATTTCAACAGGATTATCAGAAACTGCATTTTCTCAAAGCTTAGCACACAGATCTGTTTAAAGGCTCTTTGGTGAGGCTGAAGAAGCTGTCTCACAGCTGTCACCATGCCAGCTCCTCCTGCTCTGGTATCTGATCCTGGAAGGGCCTCAAGCTGCATAGTGTCCTCAGCAATGTCTTTGTTCCTACCCCTTCTCAGACACAAACTCCTAAATGGCTTCTTTGGGAACAGCACCTTGGTATGGAATTGGTGGTATTGCCAAATGCATCACAAAAACCAAATATTGAACTCCCTCCCTGCATAATAAAAGTGTCCTCTAATATATATATGTATAAAAGGGGGCAATAACTAAGATATATATGGGAAGCAAATGGAGTATTTCATGACTAACAAAGGTAGACTCATGGGTATTGACTTGGCTGTGAAAGTCTTTTCTGTAAAAAAGATTTTATTCAAGAAACGCTATTCATCACCAAGGTGAAGGAAAAGATATAACTCTGCAGAAAGGACTCTTCTCATTCAAAAAATCACAGAGAAAAATTCTTAGAGTATTTGTTTAAGACAAAAAAATGTTTTATATTCCTTATACAAGAGTTTATGTCAGAATAGAACTCAGTTATCTTGTCCTTTATAAAAGAGGTATTTTAATAGTTGGAATTGAATCTTCACAATATTACAAAAACTTACAATAGAAGGGACCATGGAAACCATCCAATCAAACCTCCTACTCTCAGCAGGGCTAACTTCAAGGTTAGGTCTTGTTGCTCAGAGCCTTGTCCACTCAAGTTTTGAAAATACCCAAGATGGAGATGCCACATTGATAGCATTCAACTGAAATAGAAAAAAAAAACCAAAAAACACCGTGTGAGGCAACAATGCCATTTTTAAAATCCTTTCATCATTTTTCTAGACCAGTAATTCTCCAGTATTTAGAATTACATGTTTAAGATGGGTGACTACACAAGATACAACCCATTTTTTACTTTCAGATACATAGAAAAGTATGTAAAACTGAATACCCCCAGCACCCTGACTGGGTAGGAACGTCAGTTGGACATGCTGCTTACTGATCTGTCTGGAAAAGGTGCATTAAGTCTTTACTTAGAGAATGCCCTACACAAGAGTCTTCCTCCTTAGGTTTATCCCCAAACAAGTCTTATTAAAGAAAGCAGTTGGAGAGAAAAAGTAAAATCAGAAAGCTGACTAGGTCTTGCACACAATTCCCATAAAAGTGAATTGCCTGCATGGCTTTTGGTAGTCCTGCCCCCTTTAGCTACTATAGTCAAACCTCTTACCAGTACAGCCTAAATTAATAGTTCTTATTTCCAGCAAACATTTGTGACAAAAAAGTGTTTTCTGTAATTCTCTCAAACTTTTTTGTTAGCAGAGAACACCAAGTGCACAGACTTTCATGCACACACATTTTTAAAATAATCTATACAGTAAGTCAATAGTTCTTATTTGCTGACACTGCAATTCAAGTTCCCATTCCTAAAATTTTCCTTTGATATTGAGTTTTCCTTTAATGTTACCTGTCACATATTATTTTGTTTTCACTGTCATGCATGTAGCAAATATCTTAACTCCATCTGTTTTTAAACATTTAAATTACTAAAATTTTTTCGGCTTGGCATCTCCCACTAATCATTACACTGTGAATTCACTAATTACAATATACAAATTATCACTTGGATCACTTACAGTTGATGTCAATACAATGGAACTGCAGTCTATCTAACTGGTTTTTTCAATTTACTATGGGGGTCCTTTGTATACCACTGCCAAAGTTCATTGTTTCCCAAGAAAATGTGAAGACCTGAAAACCCCATTGTTCTTTTGTTACCTCCTTATTCAATCAGTAACATTCAGGTATGTTCCATGAATTTTTTTTTATTTATCTATTTTTTCCACAGAAGCATTAATTAGAAGTCCTAAAGATGTCCATTTTTTAATATCTATAACCAGGCACTTTCTCCATGCCTTTGGTGCTTTCAACTAACACAGATTTTCACTGTTCGTAACAGAAGACTCTTCAAACCAGGAGTCACTTAAAACAGAAGTGTTTTCCAGGAGACCAATATTGTGAAATCAAAACCACTGTTCTGCAATTTACAAAACAAGCATTTAGCTATCACAGAAAAAAAATCCCAAACAGAACTTTATATAATACAAGTGTCAGGTCCCATTTCTCAGGCGCACTTAAGGTCTAGGATTTTTATTTTTCCATGACTGCATATTGCCTACATTTGGGCACATACTCAGACTGAACTTTTCTTCCTACTAGAACATTTCCCGAGCAGGGAAATGGGCATCCAGAAAGGTCAGGCTGCACTTCAGCACTAATCCCCCTGACAATATATACAAGAATTCAACAAGACTGGTTCCATACAGAATTTTCCACAATCTTCAAATGCATCTCAGTAAGCCAGAGGCACATGTCCGTTCCCACAGTAAACCCTAATTCTTATTCCACTGTGCACAGAATGCTAGCCCATTCTCTACCAAAACTTTGCTTCTCCAAAAGACATGAATTACTTCACTCATTTTTAGGACAGTTTCTCCCTACACCACCATCACAAGTGTCTAGAGAATACAAGGAATTGGATTCTTATGAATACAGCCTAAAAACATCTCTCTATAGTAATCTGCTTTCACCTAAGAGATGGCCAAAACCTGGTTTGGCCAAACACTTAATCATTATATATTCAAAATCAGAAAACTAAAGAAGGATTAACTGCTTACCTAATAATGCAACCATTCTTCTTGGAAAGAAAGTCAGGTCTTTCCTCCTTTGTGAAACCGAATTTTATGCCAGGATTCTACTGTCCATCACATCATCACATGGAGATTCTCCAGTTCTGTGCAGCTAGTGGAGGTTCCAGAGCCAACCTCAACAAAGGCACCAAGAGCCACTGGGGTCCACATTTTACATTGCACCAGGGACCATGGCAGAATCCACAAGCAATCAGAACTCGGAGGTAATTTCTTTGTCCCCATAAATCTCAAATTATTCTTAGGTTAATAAATGTGCTTAGAAGGCAGCAGTGATCAAGTACACTACAAAGAAATTCTGCTTAGTAAAAGCATGTCATAGGGCACTGTTAGATAATCACAGTGAGTGATGAGCTTTGTGTGTATGGCACGGCTAGAAAGCTTGGAGTCACTTGGCTACTGCCCTCCTATTCACCAGCCCTCCCACGTTCCAAATACAGACTTGCTTTTCTGGTAGCAGCAGCAGTTGTAGGACACAGCACAAATGAACCAAAGCAGATGCTGTTTCTCATGCACAGCACAGCAGACTGCATGGGACAGACAAACTTGCAGGAGGTGTTGGCTCATAGCAGATACTCAGAAAAACAGAACAGATTTCAATGTTTCCACGGAGATGCTCAACACAGTTTTAAGTCTTACCAGTGACATTTTTTTGCTTCCTTAACTCTTAAGGTAAACGATCCTGCCTGCATTTTTCCCTAACAAGTAGGGTCCTACAGAAGTCTGCAGTGTCTTTGTACCCACAGAAAATATTTAGCAGTAGGGGCTAAAAGAGCAATTACTAATGCCTGCGGGTAGCATAGGCGCTGTTCCATGCACTTAAGAGGTGTGCTGGGCTTTTTATTATGATGAGGCTCTATAGCACAAAACTTCCTTCATCTGAATGCTTCTCAAAGCCTGTTTTGTGAATACGGCTCCCGTGCTCCTGAAACAGCGATGTCCTGAGGAAAACCAAAGTCAGAGCGCCACCTGCCGCTGCTTTTTAGCAGGAAAAAGGTGCTGGATGCCAGTTTCTCCTCCTCATCTTCCACTGCGCACTGAAGTACCCTTGGACTCACAGCCAGCTGAGCGATATCCAGTTTGTTGCACGTGTATTTGGACACCAACACTCTTTAAATCTGTTTCCGCTATTCACCAGGAATTGGTTAATGTTTTGCACTTAGCCTTTAGCAGCTTCAGTTCAAATCTCAATCACAGAAAATTTCTTCCAGCTCTCAAAATTCAAAAGCAATGAGCTGCAAGATACAGAGAGAATTTATTGGGCAAGTATCACCATCTGATTCTCCTATTCTTATATTCTTTCCTAGGAATCTGCAACTGGACACAGACAAACACAAATGTTGTACCAGTTGGTCCATGAAAGTCCATTGTTCATAAAAGGAAGGCTTTCCTGTAACAACCTTAGCCTTACAGCAGCACTAAAAAAACTCCACCAAAACCAGAGGTAAGCCCTCAAAAATGCTCTGATAGCTGCAAAAAAAACCCCAGCAGATTAGTAAACAGATACTAAAACTACTACTATGTTGATTTTTCCTTTATATATTAAACAGATCAAATAAAATAAACTATCAAACACATAGACAAGTACTTAATTTCCTCAATTTAAACAGAAACAAGCTAAATTAAGTAGCTCTCTGCATGTTTCCATAAAAAGAAAATCTCACAGATTTCTTGAACCTTCAGCCTTAGGCCTTTTTCCTCAGACTGCCTCTAGAAGTCGTTTTTTCTCTGGTGAGGATGAATTTCTGAGTTAATTAACTAAGAATAACATACTTAACTTGAACAGTTAAGGTGAATCTACATTAACAGTTTACTGAGCAGCATCACTTCTCCTGGGTTTGAATGTGCTGATATCTGTGCCTGGAGTTACAAGGAGTACACTTTGGGCACACAGCCCATGCACACTGTGGTTTCTCTACTGAACTAAGCAGAAAGCTTCACACTGAGATGCAATCCAGAGTACCAGGGTTACTGGGGACACAAAGTATAGCCTTCAAAGCAAGAATTCAGCAACTCTGAGGTCTTCCTGCTATTTGCAAGCAAGAGATCTGGAAATATTTATATGTCTTGTCCTTCCTGTATAGTTGAAGGAAATCCAAAATGATCAGGAAAGCAATAGGAGACCAGTCACAAGCTTAGGGACCTTCCAAAACAAAAAAAATAGCCAGAGCAGCATCTTGGTGGGATCATTACTGCAAACTACTAGCTGAGACAAAAATGTATACGTGGCCTTTCTACTTCCAAAGAGGACAACTTTAACGCAGTATTTAACCCATCAATGTAAGTGACCTTAAACCACCATTACATCTTCAGTTCAGGACAACAAGAACAAGGGTAGCTGTCGGGAGGTCACCACCCCAATTCTGGTGAATTCAGTTATTGAAAGGACCAAAAATTTCATAGTGAGGTCGAATAATCTGATTGTAGTCTGCAAAGCTCCCAAGTCTATCCCTGCAGACTCCCACCCTACCAAATCGATGTTGCATGAAGTTAAAGTGAAGGTGACATTTGAAAAATAGGGACAAATGAAGGTGACATTTGAAAAATAGGGACAAAACTAAGTCTGCTAAACCCAGGAAAATCCATCTCTGTTACAGGGAACTGAAAAACTTTGTCTGAGAGAAGAAAAACAAGGCTACTGCACTACTCAACATGAAGTCTGAAGATCGGAAGAACCCAGAGGACCTTCTTGAGAGATACTCAAATGTTTTGGAAAAGGGAGATTAGGCACTCTCCCCATTGAGAAGATCCCAATACTCTGGAGTCTGCCCATGGGCATTTCTGAAGCTGAAGAGATTTGATAATGCTAGAGCTCTGACTTTGACTCAACATTGTACTGGTGAAGGACAGTAAATTCCTGTGGTTCATGGCATCTGGAAGATTGCCTATCTACTGCTAGTGGTGAAAGCCTAGACAATCTTTAAGGAAAAGATCTCTGCCTGCATCTCCCCCCTAGCAATAGCTAATGACACAGTGAAGCCATGCAGTATTTTGACTTCAGGGATAGGGGGCAAGGAAGGCGGAGCAGCTAATTTCATAGGATCATACATTTATTTGTTTTTATTAGCACAAGAGTGAAACAGTTTCTCTCCCTGTCCCTCTGTGCATTTGTGTCACCCATACTCAAGTAAATGCAGCATCTGGCAACATGTTAGGAGAGCCTGTTTTGAAACCATAAACAGTTGTTATGCAAGGTAAAATTTAATTGCACCCCAGAGAAAAAGGCAGTAACAAGGAAAGGATGCTACAATGTACACTGCAAAAGGGTGAATGCTGCCATTCCTCATACTGCTGTTTGTGAGGTCAAGCACACAGAGAAGTATTGTCCTTTAATTGATAATGCAGGCTCTAGAATAGATTTTTAGTGGTGCCCCAGGTGTTACCATATTTTGTCATTGTCTTTCCTCTGCTGTGCTTTTTCTTTCTCATTTTGTATTTTCCAGTGTGCCACCAAAAGGCACTGCAGGGGATAATTGAAGGTTTTTTTAACAAATGGCTACTACCTTACTTTCTGGCAGTACTGTCTATGGTACAAGCATAATACAAGGACTGGACACAGAAAGTAAAAATGGGAGGGTGGAGCTGGAGGACAAGATTTCCAGCTGAAGAACACTTTCCCAAGAAGGAAGTATAGGATATAGTTACTGAACAGATACATAATTCTTGATGAATTCCTTTATTTCAACAGAACATGGGCTTTTCCAATCTAAACCCCTAACTTTCAATTTCAAACTGGTTACCTTTTACAATTGTACATGTTTTCAGCATGGCCTATGTACAACCACCCCCATGACAGTGTTTCTCAGCCAATGGCAATTTTAAAAACAAATACAATTTTATGTGTTTCACTGTCCAAATATCCCACAATCCTGAAATTGCAAAAAATAGGCCTGCAACTAAGAATTCAGGAGTTAGGTCTGCAATTCTTTCATCTGCATCTCTAAAAATTAGTCTTTGCCCAGAATATTCTATGTGGTCTCCTTCTCTCATTCATCATTGGCTTGGAATTTGTGCAACTGGACTTTTCTCACACATTTTCCAGATATGCTGTGTGTTACTTTCCTAAACATTTTTGCTGATTTATATCTCATATATTTCCTTTTTCAGTGCCTCAAATCTTCCATCCACAGGTTAATTCCTTGTACAAGGATGACATCTCAGCTTTTAGGGGAGCTGCAAATCTCTATCCCTACCACGGATACCTACAAAGTTGGGAAATCCTCATAACTCAAAATATCTGGTGATGCCTCAGAAAATTCTGACACAGAAGTGTCATAAAACCCTTATACAGAATAGTATTTAAAACCTCTGGCATAATCTTCCCAACCGTGGACTTGCCAGCAATGGTGTGCTATTATGGGAGACAACCTTGAATTAAAATACATATATCACACATTGAAGAGGGGTGTGTGAATAATTCAAAACATCATCACCACAGCAACATCTCCATCCACTCAGGAATACAGCTAGAGACATTTCCCACCAATCGTGAGGGAATGACACTGTGGAACAACATAAAAATCTGTAAAACCTCAAACTGCAATAAAAGCTGGAGGAGGATTAACTGACTGCTTCTCAACTCCTCTGATACAAGATGTTGCAGTGGAGCTCCCACAGCTGTGCCAGAAAATTTCAACATTGAAATATCCTCAGGTCATATGCTTTTATCTCACAGATATTAAGGAGCTGATAGGTGCTAATCCAACGTTGCCACATGTTAAATGTATACATGTTTACACCTTTGCAACTACTGTTGTATTTGAAAGTATATCATGTGTATCAACTTCTATTTCCAAAAAAACCAAATCTTAACTAAAGTGCTCAGATGGTCTGAGCCATTTGGACAAATTATAGCAAGAGAACTATGGACTGCTGAGGAGATGGAATAGACAAAACCACGAAGCAACAGCTATGGATAGCTCCAGGATCAATAGATGGATGTGCTGGCTTTCTAGCTCTTGGCTGTCTCTTGCCAATTTACCACGGTTTTCCCACCTTCATTCTTCATCCATTAGAGAATGATGATAAGCAAGAAGCAACAGGAACCGCAAAGTACAAGATTTGTATCAAGTGTTCAGTCTCAGAGATGAAAAGGCTGAGATCTCTCAGAACAATGACATGTTCAAAAAAATGTCTCTTCCAGTTGCTGATCCTGCTCCTGCTGCTCCCTGCTCCATGCAGCTTGTACTTCCCCTACATGTTAAGAACAACAGGCAGGAGTGGCTGCGATGTGCCATAAGAACATGTCCTGAAGCAAAAAATACAATGCTGACATGAAGTTCTGCAGTCTGATCGGATGCAATCATGAAAGTTGCTCTTCATATCCCAGATACGTCTATTCTTGCCTTTTTATTACAATTAGATGTATTGCAACTTAAATGCACTGCATTATGTGTCAGCTGCAATGCAGTCACACATCAAAGAAAAGTAGAGGTGCTTAATTTCAATGCCATCCCATGGAATGACATGAGATGGTATTTCTGAGATGAAAAACCATCAATGCAGCAATTCTGTGAGAAGAACACTTCAGAAGGAGTCAGAGACAGTAAAGTGTATAATGAAGAACAGGATCTGAGATTGTCAGGACTGCTTTTTTTTTGCAACTATGCTTGGCCTCTTCCACCCTGACTGGCCAAAGATCCCAACAGAAACAAAATGTGGTTGCTTTGCCAGTACACAGTAGGGCTTTGAAAGAATTCTGAGATCTTTGTTGGGATTAGTGGAATAAATTAACAGGCAGTCATGTTAGTAGGTAGAGAACAAAAAGACATTGGCATTTCAGACTGTGTGTACTGTCTGGGAATAGCAGAGGAAGAAAAATAAGCATGAAGATGCCTTAAGCTACTTTGCAATGAGGAAAAAAAGCCCTGACAGAAAGTGGATGAAAGAGAGAAAACTAAGGGAATAAGATTCTGAAAAAAAACATACAAGAGCGATTATTTCACTTCCGGGCTAAAGCAATGTTGTTTAGTGAACACTAATAAATAGTTGATTTTTCTCATTTTAAGTTGTGGAATCATCAAAGCAGAATAATTCAGGTTGGAAGGGACCTTAAAAAATCACTTCAACCTCCTGCTCAAAGCTGAGGCCTCACTATGAGGCCACACCCATATTGCTCAGGGATCAAACTAGGTCCTAAAAAAATCTTCAAAAAAAGAGGCATTTCATCTCTTTGCATATCTTTTCCACTGTTTGACTGTCCTCATGAGGAAAATCTTTTCCTTATATCCAGCCCAAACTTCTACCTTCACTTTAGGTGCATTGCCCCTCATTCTCATACCACACTACACCACCCAGGAGAGCCTGGCTCAGTTTTTTTTACAAGCTCCTCCTAAGCACTGTCAGGTTGCGACTAAGTTTCCCCTGGAGACACCTCTTGCCAGGCCAAACCAGCTCAGCTTCCTCAGCCCCTGCCCCAAGAGAAATGCTTCAACTCCCTGAGTATTTTGACAGTTCTCTGTTGAATTTTTGCCATTTAGCTCTATTGTCCTTATATTTGAAGTACCCAAAGGTAGATGCAGATGTGTTCTGATGAATGCTGAATCCCTTAATCTCCTGGGTGTGCTGTTTAATACAGCCCAGGAAAGTGCTGACAGTATTCGCTGCCAGGTCACACTGCTGGTTTATGTTCTTTCAGCTTTTTGCTCCCCCTAGGCTCCCCAGGCTGTGCTCAGCAGTGCTGCTCCCCAGCCAGTTGGTCCCAGTCCATATCCCTGGGAAAGCAAAAGTATAGAGCAATGTAGGTCAGACTCCTGGCGGCCATCCAGTCAAAATTCATTGACAAAAGCAGGGGTAACCTCAAGCTTAGATGAAGTGGCATCCATCATCTAAACCTCAAACTCACAAGTTACATACATAAAACAATCCAGTCAGTTTTAAATTCTATTTCTAAAGAAGTCTTTACAATATTATGATTATTATTCTTATTTTCCAAGCACGTCATAACCAATAAAAGCTGGTACTATAAAAAGATAAAGAGATGACAGCAGCTGCAAAAATAATGGAAGCACTCAAAAATAATTATTTTATAATGGCAAGGACAGGGAAAGTGAAGGATTTTAGTGAACCGTGTATTACAATGAGTACCAGACTCAGGCTCATTTCAGTTGCATTGGGAAGCAAATGCAAATTTAAGACAGCTTTTGAGCACAACCATGAATATAAGGAAAATCCTCAGAGCAGACAAAAATTATGGCCTTGAAGTGACCATAGCAACAATGATCATCCAGACTCCTCTCTCAGGCTCAGCCTATTTTCATAGTGAAACTGCTCATGCCTCCCAAAGTTCTGGAAAGACCATCCAAGACAATCAATACAACACATAACTTCACAGGAGCAGGCTGTGAGACAGGCAGGAGATGCAGAGATGAGCAGTCCCTGTTCCCACCACAGAACTCAGCAGTGGGATCTTGCAAAGCACTGAAATTGGGCTCTCAATACCCATCACTAACCCCCCCATGTGCCAACCTTCCATCTTTCCCTTGACTGATGAGGTGAGGGGCTGCCCCATTCACTTGCTCACCCACCTTCTTACATCTTCTCCTACAGAATCAGGGTTGCATTTTCCTCAGCAGGAAGTATAAAAGCTACTTCCAAGTGGTTTCTAGTACTGTAAAATATGATCTGCTAGCAAACATGCATGTAGGGCTATGACTAGGGACATAATTTAGCATTTAAGTTTGGGATTCCCTATCATATGTAGGATTTTACCAGTTGGCTTGTTTTTTCAGCAACATAAACTTAAGATAAATGTCTGATTTTAGATCCTTTCTTATGTAAAGTAAATGAAGTTTTTCAGTTGTTAAAAGGGGAACAAAATCCTTTTATCAATCAGCTCTTTTTTATCTTTCATCCAAACAGCCTGGATAATACGTAGTGCAGAAGGAAATTACACAGGAATCTGAATCTTGCAACAGAAAAATGAGAGTGAGTTTTAGAAACTACTTAAGTTTCTCATAATAGCGAGAATAGAAATATTTCTATATTATTATTATTGGTACTGTATACTTATGGTTAGTAGAGTATTCTAAAAATTAGGATCTAATTGTAGCATACTGGCTCTGCAAAGAAGCTATAAAAGGACAGATACACAAGTTTTTCCCTATAAAAGAGTAATGTATCTGTTCATTACCTTTTAAGTATCTTCTGCTCACATTTTATTCTCCACTAAAAATAAATGAAAGAGAACACATACCACACAAAAGGTCTGGCAATACTTATGTATCTGCTACCATCTGCTGACAAACAGCATTACTGATTTCATCTTAGTCAATCTTAAGGAAGCAACTCGTATTTCCCTATAGGAAAGTTTCCACTTTGCTATGTGGCTGACAGTAAAAGCTCCATTAGTTTATAATTCAGCACATTTTAGCCATAGTAAGCCAATAATTTCTTAACCACCCATCTTGTCTGCATCACAGATTCACCACCGACCAGCATATTCCACTCATCCAGCAGGGACTGCATCCTTCATTCACTGAAGCTCTTCAGCTACTGCAGATAATTTCTGAAGTCAATTACCAAGCAATTATAAGAAACTCATTCTTCATTTACAAAACGCAAAACCATTTAATTTAGTATTAGCTGTAAAACTGTCCAGAGAAGTCACAGAAAGGGTCAGGTTGGAAGGGACCGCAGGTGGGTTATCTTGTCCAACTACCCTGCTCAAGCAGGGTCATCCTACAGCACATCGCACAGGATTGTGTCCAGATGGTTCTCAATTATCTCCAGTGAGGGACACTCTGGGCAATCTGTTCCAATTCCTCATCACACCCACAGTGAAGAAGTTCTTCCTCGCGTTCAG
>VZTN01011116.1:275-16273 GCA_013400515.1 Erpornis zantholeuca
AAAAGGACTATTGGTTTTTCTCTATGAAAAAAAATGCAAGGATGCAAGATAGTGTAAAGAATTATCTTTAAATATATGTATCTAAACAATGTGATGAGCAAATATTAGCCTAAACCATGTGCACATAGATATTGGCCAATTCTGAATATTTTTTTGAGATTCCTATAAATTCTTTTCTAAGTCTGAGAAGTGGATTTAATGGATTTAATGCAGTAAGTATATCTACTTTCATAGTGTCACAAAAGCTGGGAAAAAGGAGTTAAACTGTGAGCAAGTAATATGTTTATATTTTTACACATATATACTTATCATTAATTGTGATATAATTTCCCCCTCACTCCTCAGAGGACAGTCATCTACCGCTGCTGCTCTGCAGTTTTATTATCAATTTAATAGAACTTTCTTCCCTTTCTGTGAATTTATTACTGTGAATACTATTTCTTTGGCTATCTGTTGGAAACTTATTGCTATTTTGTGACTGAACATTTATCTATCCTTGCTACATAGTCCAACTCATCTGGGTTGGTGTTTTTTTGCTTTTCTGTTTCTGTGTAAGAGAAATCACAACTCTTAATGTTCAGTTCTGTTTTCTTGAGTTGGTGGACATTAAGTCCAAAAGTAGTTGGAAAGAACCTTCCAGTTTCCTGAGAGGATGGATTATGAAAAATTAGAAAAATAGGTAAATTATGCTCTTGCCTTCAGCAGTAGAGGCATACACCAGGAAATGTAACAGTTCTTTCCTGACTGAGGCTTTCCTCTGTACCATGAGTGTGGTGTGAAGCTCTGAAAATGTACAATTAAGCCAAGCTTCTACTGCAGACTTCTTCTGGTTGTAATAAAGATACAAATGTTTAATTGCACATTGAACTCTTATGTAAAGTTGGAAACGCTGGGTAAGCCTCATCTCCTTTTTGAATCTTAGTATAGAAATTTAAATATGCACAGACTATGTGCCTTAGGAAGAGAAAGTGATTTTGTGGAGTATTTTGTCTTGTTTCTCTGAATGCATAAGGAATGTTATGGTCATATCTCTTCCTGACTTTCGACTAACCCTTTTTAGAAATTACTGAACTCTGAAACACTTTTCTTCAGTGCCAGGCTACTCGTATTTTCTGACTAAATTTTTCCCTTATAGCTTCTCCTTTTTTTTCTCTTCCAGAATGCTTTCTCATAGCCTTGGCTTCTATTTTCTCCATCAGTCACTAGGAAAACACCTCACAAAATGTAACTTGGCTTCCTATCAAGTCTGACTGCGTGCTTTTATTTCAGTATTACTCCTTTAATTTCATCAACCTGGCTACGTAAAATAACGGAATAATTGATTTTTAAATTGTTTAAATGGTTATTGTTTCTCTAGGGCCAAGAACTTAAATCTTCAAATAGTTTTGTTCCTCAGAAAAGCAAATGTGATGCTTTCTGCTAGTTATTTTCTATTTTTTCCATATTGTGGGTTAAACACATAATTGTTAAATAGAATATAAACAGGTGTAAAATATTTATTTAAGATGAAGGTATAAATATGTTAGGATTATGAAAAAACATCAATCTGCTGCATTTTTAATGTGTTGTTTATATTAAAGTTTACATTTTACTATTTCTTATTTTGGTATAACTGGTTTTAGCTACAATTAGTGCACACTGCATACCATAAAAAAACTAACCCAACTTAAGTCATAGGAGGCAGTTACTGTGATTGTAAGATTTTTATCTGTCAAGGCAATTTTGGTTTGACACATTCTTTGCACCTTTAACCTTTCCTGAAGCATAGGATTACTGATTAAACCACAAGTGCCTCCTGGATAACATTAACCCTCAGGAGTTTCGTCTGTCACTTAGAGAGTGCATTAATCAATTTCAGTATTTTGAATGAAAGCAAGATAGTCATGCACAGTAGTCTTATTTTGAAATTCTGTCTTCCCCTTCCTTTATTTTTCTGGTTTTTTGCTTCATATTTCAGTGCAAAACAATTTCCCTGAAACATTACATATCCTGTCAGTTCCCTGATCACGGATTTGCATGACTTACAGACCTAGCAGGGTGTGCTGTTGAAGTTACCTTTTGTTTGTAATGTGTATATCTGTACTTTGCTGACAAGTTCATTTTGCAGCACTCATGATATTTTTTGATGGTTAGAAATAAGACATATGATTTACAGAGAGCTTGAAAACTCAGTGGTTGAAAATTGGTTTTCTTTATGCATCCATGAAGTTTCAGGTCACCTGTGATCACGTCTGTAGAACCAATAGGTTTTGTATCCCATTCTCTTTGCACTTTGTTGGAATTAAATGAAGCTGTTCCAGAAAGTGGTTTGTATGAATTCAGTCACTTAGATATCTTATTCATATACATACAATATGTACAAGCAAGTCTGGTTTTTCCTCTTTGAAAAGGTAGGCTGTTACTACTTCTGGCCTTATTATTTTTGGACTTATTATTTTTCCATGTGATGTTGCGGTTTTTTACACTTTTTGGTAGTGTTCATCTGAACTGAATACTGTGTAGAATTGGAAGGATAAAATTATGTATGTTAACTGTCTATAAAAGAAATGCAGAAGTCTGTATGCTGGGTTTTAAAAAAATCTTTTTCAGGATTTATTCAAAAGGTTGTAACTCAGTTCCAGCTGATGATTTCGATAAATTTTATAAGTTAGTATCCTTCTGTCCTTTTATCTTTCTTTTATTGTTCTTTTTCTTCTCAGAAAAACAACAAACCAAGGGAAGCAGAGGCTATAAATGCTGTTACCGTCAAGTTCTGTTGGGCTTCTAAGGATAAAGTTAATTCTTCTGCTGAGTATATAAGCCTTTAAAGGCCTGCAGAGCATTAGGCCAGCTGTGCATCAAATTTGGCATAGTCTCAGTTTATTTGAGGACCTTTTTCCTCACCAGCGCTTAGAAGCAGCAATGTTTTATGGAGTATGATTTAAACATAAGGGAAATAACCCTCTATCCCTGTTTCCTTTTCCACCAAGCTCTACTCCCCTCAATATAAAGACTGTTTTGAATGAGTGCAGTTAAAAGAGTTCAGTAAAGGAGAGAGACAAAAGGGTAAATGACTGGGTTCCTCTCAGGCAACCAGAAATCATAGAATTGTTAAGTTTGGAAAAGAACTCTTAAGTCATCAAGTCCAACTGTTAGTCCATCACTGCCATGTTCACCACTAAACTGTGTCCCCAGGTACATAGGTGTATATTTTTTGAACACTTCCAGGGGTGATAGTTACAATGCTTCCTTTGATAGCCTGTGCCAATGCTGGTAGCCAATTTCAGTGAAGAAATTTTTCCCAATATCCAATCTAAACCTCCCCTGGCACAACTTGAGGCTTCCCATCCTGTAACCTCTTACTTGGGAGAAGAGACTGACCTCCTGCCTCTGCTACACCCTCCTTCCAGGTAGATGTAGTGAGCAGTAATGTCTTCCCTGAGCTCCTTTGCTCCAGGCTAAACAGCCCCAGCACCCTCAGTTGCTCCTTGTAAGTGTTGTTCTCCGGGCCCTTCACCAGCTCCATTGCCATTCTGTAGTCTCAGAATTTGTTTAATCTTGATGCTTATTTTGTCAGACTGTTCATTTATGTAATGGTCAGCAAGACATTTAATGTTTAGTGCTTGTGTCAAAGCAATGAAGACACTTTCAAAGTGATGATCTGTTAGGAAAAAATCAGAGTGAAGTTCTGCAAACTAAGTATGTTAGAGGGATAGGAGTATATTTTTACAAGTCATATGTGACAGGAAAACTTGAGATTCTGAAATCTGCATGATTTAACTGAAGAATTTCCATGAAGTATGTTTAGAGGAATGCTGCTTGGTAGCTGATGAGTAGCCTGTATACAGTGAACCTATGATTTTGGTCTACCTTATTACCCTACTTTACTAAACTACTCTTGTATCTCTGTTGGCTCTTAAAAAAAAACCCAGTCTGAGATACAATGTTAGAAAAAATTTTCTTTCTTGTTGCCCGTACATCAGGGAATGGTGGTAAATGTGAATGGAAGGAAAGGTTTATCTTAGTTGTCAGTCTGGTTCTTCTAGCCTTGTCAGGGCAGCTAACCTTTCAAAGCTCCAGATCTGTCATGTCTCTTTGCAGCACACCTTTTCCTTGATTTTTAGGGATGGATATCTTTGTGACAAGCTGTAGAAAGTTTTGAACACCATGGCTGTCACTGACAGGGGGTTAAGTTGCCAAAGAAGTTTAGACACCTCCAAAGAGTCCCAAAGTTCATGGAAGAGTTTTTAAGTCATATTCTACTTGGAGGCGAGGCATATATTTTCCCTGTTTGCACTGCATTTACTAGGAATAATTTTATTAAAACCTATTAAACCAGTCATTGTATATGTGTGTGTTATATTTGCATTATTACATTTTCTGTATATTTATAAGTCTTTGATCACAGAATTTGAAACAGAAGTACCTGATAAAAGATGTCATTATGTCCAATTGTTTTGTGTAACTTTTTATAAAACTTCTTCTAGTGTCTGGGAATCAGCAAGACATTTCTTCAGTAAAGAGTGAAGATTTTGGAAGTGTTCAGGAGATGTCTACAAAAAGTCTCATTGTGGGTCCACTCAATCTTCGACTGGATAGCAGTGCAGTACACCGGATAATGAAAATGATAGTTTGTGCTCTGGAACATGAGTATGAACCATACAGCAAAACTAAGCCAGGTTTGCTCCTATTGCATATACACAAATATACTACATTTAGTGCTCTTGAAGGTGCAGCCTTCAAATAATTAAAACTCCAAACCTCTTGGGGATTTTAAGAGTCCAAAGAGCAAAATGTAAAATAAAGATAAAATTAATTACAATATCCCCATCAGTGTTGGATATACTTCTGAGATAATTTCTCTACACTTTGAAAGCCCTTTGTTTTAATCATAAGCTTCATGTTAAGTAAGAATGGCTTATTTCACTGTCTACTCTAGCATAGTTTTGGAATCTTAGAGAAGAAAGTATTCCTACTGGTATTTATTAGTTCACAATAATAGTCATACAGGATGAAAATGCATGGAAACAAGTTACGGTGAACTGTTAAGATGAGTTTCTGAGAGCAATACAGATTTCAAGTAGGGAAAATCCAGTTAGTGTTGTATTTAGCCTTAGGTAGAACCAGTGTGGAATAACGTTATTATTAACTATGAAGGGACCCGGGGGAGCTTTACACTTTTTTCTGGTCCCTAGGTGTTTCTAAAACATTGACTGCAGGGCACATTTTGTATATTTTAGTGAAACGTATGTAATCTTAATTTATTGTAGATATTATAGATGGAAATAGAGCTATGCCAAGCTCAGAAGAAATAGCATCACTGGAGGAATACATTCCCACTAGACTTACAACGTTCACTGTTCTTAAGTGTACAGTTATAATCCCTGTGGCAGAATTCAATTTACTAGACCACTTGCTGCCCATAATCATGGGCGAAAAGGTATGTATGCACAGATAATTATTCAGTTCTTTATATCAGCATGTGCTGTTCAGTATATATATATTCTTACTGATCTGTTATTCCATGTGCTGTGCAGGTATGACTGAGTTCTGGATTACTTGGGTGCCCGTGAGCCTTAATTTCAGATACCTAAAAGGAGTGGTGTCTGACTAGTTAGACTTGGAAATGGAAGGTGTTGTGTATGGATAGGAAAAATACTTTTGAATAAAAAAGATGTTAAAGCAGCAACCAAATGAAAAAGCAGTTGCTCTGGTCTTTTAATCAGGAGAGTACCTGTTCTGAAAGTCTTTGCAAGCTTAGTAAAGTGTGAAATCTTTTAATATATAGGCTCAATAGAGACTACATAGATGTTAACAGCCAGCTCTGTGTGTGCTAGTTCCAGACAGGATGTCAGCAGGACTTGGGCATCTTGGGCAACTGCTGAATGACTAGCTCAGAGAAACAGAAATTTTCTAACAGCATTCATTTTATCTTTTGGATATGTGTAATATAATGCCAGCTAAAGAATCCTATACTGGTTTTGTTCTTATAGTTCTTTTCACAAAGCCGAGGTACTGTAGGGATAAATCTTGTAGTGAAGACTTGCAGTAGGTTTATCTCTTGTGCCAGAGGCTGGAAGGTGTTTTATGGAGAAGGGTAGGAGTGGGAAGAAGAGCAAACCCCATCAATTCTTGAGTTAAATTTCTAGGAATTTTTGTCCAATATTTCATCTGACAGGCTGAGAGAGCTGTGGCAGCTCATCCCAAGAAGAAACTGCTTCTAGGAGACCTCTTTGTGGCCTTCCAGTACCCAAAGGGGGCTTCTAAAAAGGAGGGAGAGGGAATTTTGTACGGTCAGATAATGACAGAACAAGGGACAAGGGTTTTAAACTAAATGAGATGAGATTTAGTTTAGATGTTAAGAAGAAATTCTTTATTCAGAGGGTGGTGAAGCACTGGAATAGGTTGCTCAGAAAGGCTTTTTCCTTTTTAGCACTTTTTAATACATTGCACTGAGTAGTGCAGTGCGTTGTGGTGCTTTTCTCCTTATGGGCATGGGCAGATGGTATCTTTATAATGGGAGAACAGTCTCATATTTGTTATAGGTTTGAGGCAAAGAAATTGAATTCCAGTGAACGTTTTGGTTGGTGTGCTCATTACCTGGAGTCTCAATTTACATTTCTTGAGTGAAGCAAAGCATATTTTAAATAAAGATTTTGAATTTTAGTTTGAAAATCATATGCAACTTATTGTCCTATTTTGATGCATATTGAATAAAATTTTTAGATTTGTGGTGTAATTTGGATTGGAAATGATGTTTGGAGGTGTTCTGCAGGAGTTCAACATCCTGGTCAAAGCAAGAACAGGTTGCTCCAGGGGTTGTTCTATCAAGCGCTGAATTAGCACCTCTAGTGTCTCGCTCTTCTCTGTAACCCTCCCAGTAGTTCACAGTAGACAGCAATAGGATCCTTCTCTGGCCTTCTCTAGGCTGAATGACTTCTGTTATCTCTGTTTCTCCTGAGACAGAACTCATGTGCTCCAACCCCATAACCACTTTGTTTCCAAGGAACTTACTCTGCCCATGTCCAACTTGTGCTGGATGCAGTACTCCATTTTAATGGATACTATAAAAATAGACTTGGATGTCTAAAATTGTGTTATTTATTTTCTGTGAAATGGCATCTTTTTTTGCTGAGATACCTGACATGACTGTGAATACATAAAAGATGACAGTGTAAAGGCTAGATCAGCATGAGATTATTATGGTGGTAGTGCTTTGGAGTGATAAAAAGGTAAACAAATATTTTAAAGGATGAAATATTTTGACTTTGCCTTGGCCAGCTGCTAGGTGCTTACTCAGCTGTTCTCACTCCCCCTCCTCAACAGAATGGGGGGGAGAGAATGGGACTGGGGAGGGTGGAGAGGGAGATCACTTACCAATTACCAGTACGAGTAAAACAAACTTGACTTGGGGCAATTGATTTAATTTACTGCTAAGAATCCAAATAATATATATCCCCTATCCCCCTTTTTCCCTCGGACTCATTTTCACTCCGTCATTCCTTGACTCTTCTACCTCCCACCTCACAACAGAGGGGGATGGAGAATGGGAGATGGGGGTCAGTCTGTAAGAGCTGGTCTCTGCCACTCCCTCATTGTCGCACTTTTCTGCCATAGTGCAAGTCCTTCCTGCAGGCTGCAGACCCTGAGGGAAAAATGTGTTCCAGCATGGGCTCTCCTCAACTCTGCAGTGCCCTTCAGGGCGTATCCACCTGCTCCAGCATGGGGACCTCCATGGGCTGCAGTGTGGATGCTGCTTTTCTATTATCTCTTTCATGGGCTGCAAGAGAATCTCTGTTCTGGTACCTGGAGCACCATTGCCTCCCCTCCTTCTCTGACCTTGCTTTTCATATTGCTGTTTCTCACTTCTTCAAGTCTTTGCAGCCTGTGTGGCATTTTTGCCCATTCTTAAATTTGTCTTTGCAGAGGTGGCCCCAGTTTGGCTGAGGAGCTCAGCTATGCCTTGTGGTGGGGATGTTGCAGCACTGGCTGGAACAGGCTAAACCCTGGCCTGGGACAGCCTCTGGTGTCCCCTCACAGAGGCTGCTCCTGCACTGCCACCACCCAGACACCTGCACCCAAGACAATTCCGGCTAAAAAGTTGATTATTTTAAACTTCAAAGAAAATATTTTGGAAAGATTTGAGGATTCATAGTATAATGCCATGGTATCTTAGTTTATTACATGTAGATTTGCTTGTGTGTTTAGGTAAGAACATACAGATACGATAAATAATACATCTGTAACATAATTATTACATGATTCTTCTCCCCCCTGCCCTAGAACTTAAGTGGACTGTTAAATGCTGCAAGTTTCCAGCCCCTGCGGCCTTTGCCTTCCGTCCGAATTTTGGTGGATAAGGTTAACCTGGAGCACTCAGTGCCGATGTATGCTGAGCAATTGGTGCATGTGGTCAGCAGCCTTGGCCAGCCATCAGACAACCTGCTTCACTACTGTTACTCACACTGCTATCTGAAGGTAAATGAGGGCTTGAGATGTGTTTCTTACTGCAGGGTACTGAGAAGAAGATCATATACGTATAGTTAGTCCTAAGTGTTAGCAGGTTTCTGTAAGAATGTTTTCATGTAATCTAAAAGGCCACAGAGTAAACACATTTCACAGAATGTTGTTGTTTGGGATTGCTGCTTCTGACCTGAGCTAAGTGTTTTGTAATATGCAGAGAGAACTTCATATGAGGAAACTGCGAACTGAAGCCCCAAGGTCCTTGTGACCAGATCGAATTAAAAGAGTTCAGAAAGAAACCTTTTTCCTCATCTGATACAATGCTCCTACGATCTGTAGATTGCTGCAAAATACACTTACAAGCTTTATGGGGATGGTAGAGGAAAAACCATCACTACTAGTAGTATTGATAAAGCAAAACTATCATAGTGAAGGTACACAATCAAAAACTGGTAACAAACAATTTGTTTTTCATTAGCAGAGGGCAGATCTCTGAATGTTCTCAATTAAAGACACGTTATGTGAGAGGGCCTGTTATTGTGAGGGTGGGGGAAGCCTGAGATATGGAACACTGTTTTGAGATGGTTCAGTTGCCATCTGCTCTGAGGAGGAGTTTTAAAGCAGGCCTTTCCAGCCTTTCAGGATGTGCTTAGACAGTTTGAAACCTTTTGGGTGCTACTAAAAATATAAATATTTATTACTACTACTGTTAATTTTTCTCAATTTCTCAGTTATCTATTCAGTTCCATGCTGATATTTTAATAACATTTTAATTATTTAAATCTTTACTATCTACACACAAGAAACCATGTTCCAGAATTGCATGACAAGCTTTCAGTTTTCTGTGTGACGTGTTTACCTTCTGTCACATTTAAAGTGATTGGAATTGCAGTACTGCAAGTCATCTGTATGTTTTTCAGTTTGAGAGGTTTTTTTTCTCTTCAGAAAACTTTTTAGTAGAAAAATTTGGACATTAGCTTTGAGTTTTAAAAGGTTTATTTGCTAGCCTTAATAGTGCCTGAAGTGTTCTGTTCTTGTGAATGGTGGTAAAGTATGTTGAAAGGCAGCTCTACAACAGTTTGTTTGCCATATTGAACAGGGAAAAATCATAAAGAATTCTTGTGATGAATCTTTTTTTAGCCAGACTCTTACTACAAAAAAAACTTTGAAGTGAAGCTTCTCATTTCCTTAAATACCACTTTATTTTACCAATGTTTTTATAATTACTCAAAGTGATTTTAGTTTATATGAAAGGAAGTATGTAATCTGCAAGTTTAAAGGATATAGACTACAGTATTTGAATGGAAAAATTGTATTTCAGCATTTTTTAAAATTCAGTACACCGTAGTTAACACTTTCTGAGTGAAGAAAATATTTTTACATGTATTTCTAAGGCATTATTTGAGGTAGTTTTTTTGTACCTATGGGGAAAATGAATTATCTAAAAATGATACACAATTTGTATAATATTTACTGAGTATATTTATAAATACATATGTTACAAAATATCTTGAAAGTAATCTAATCATGTGATAATATACCATTTGACCAATTGAATTTGTTCCAGATATTTGGATTTCAAGCAGCACTGACTTCTTTGGACAGTAAAGGACTATACTGCATCCCTGTTCCAGTTATCCCCTCTTTCAGCACTGCTGTTTATGGCAAGCTGATCAAGTTCCCCAAATATTGGTGAGCATTAAGCTTGTACAGTGTGTTTAATTCATGTGCACGATTACTTTGCATTTTTTATGAGTGATGGAAAAATGCCAAGCTTGGTTTATATCCATCAACTTCTCTGTCTCCTCTGTCATATTCTGCTATTGTATCAGTTATCCATGTGTTTCTTTGTAATGAAAGCTGTCAGTGAACATTTTAGACTCTTGTTTGGCTGAGAGAACTGGAGCATGGTGCTAATAACGCCAAGGTCACAGGTTCAATCCTTTACTCAGCCAGTGACTTAAGATCAGTGATCCTCATGGGTCCCTTCCAACTCTGCATATTCTGTAATACAGAAGCCCTGTGGTACATGGCTTTCTTCTAGATCTTGTAGGTTTCTGGAGCCAGTTACCATTCATTCTTGAGCTGATATAAAAGCTGAAGTTACATACTGATGGTAAGCTTGATTTTTTTAACTGGATTGGTCAGCTTTTTCTCTTTTAAACTCAACCAAATAAAAAACAACAAACTGGGGGGTAAAACTCCCAAACATCCCAAACCCACAGTGCTGCTACTACACTTTTATTTGTTTCTCGTTACAGTTGGAAGTGTTTCAGCATTGTGATGAGATACTTAAATTGTTTGTAGTAGTTCAGATGTTAAATATGAATACTTTTATTCTGTAAACAGTTCTGTACTTTGTTATGAAATGTGCTGTATAATTTTTTTTGCCTTAAATGCCATGGAAATTCAGTATTTAAATTTATCTCTACAGTTCAAATCGTGTGATCATAAATGTCAGTGTGTAGTAGTTTATATTAATAGGTTACATTTATAAAAACTGTTTTCAGGAAAATGCATTTTGACCATTCAAAATACTTTGGACAAGGTATTACTTTTCTTTATTCCTCACCTTGAGCAGTAGCTGTTTTTAATACTACTTTTTGACTAAATCCATGCAAAAAAATTGTACATAAATTGACAAGATAATAAAAAAACATGTTAATGGTTAAATACTTTAGCTTCAAATATTGTGTTGCATAGCTAATTTGTAAGATACATTTGTTTGTGAAACCTTAATGAATAATGCAAAAAAGTCTACATCTGTGATTGTTCTTAGTGTCATGTAAACAATATACTCATTTTTCTCTCAGAAGCTGTGATACCATGTTAAATGTAAATGGGTTTTAACATTATCAGCACACCACCAGGTGGTAGCAGCCTGACATTATCATATTTTCTATCAATAGTTTACAAAAGTATTAACAGCTTCAAATTAATTGTGTTGTAACATTTTGCTAAAAAATAAATGTTTCCAGGATACCCTGTAATCAGCACAGTGTACTTCAGGACTTTACAACTGACAACCTTTCCTTGCATTATCTGACAGTTAAGACTAAGCTCTGGTTAGTCATCCTGGTTAGCAAACTGTTGGAATAAATTAGTGTTGAATGGCAAACTTAAATTTCTTTACTATATTGTAAACCCCATGTTTAGTTATGCAAAATGAAAAAAACTATTTTAGAGATGAATTTTTAAACACATCTGTCATCTGACAAGTTAATGGTATCCAAGTGCTGCTGCTTTCTCATGAGTGTGCCCATGCTCTTCTGCATGCGCTTGTGCTCACTGCTCTCAGTCTCTCACTCACTCCCACTTGGTTTCTTGTGCTTTTCCTTGTGTGCTGTTTCACTCTTGCTCTCACACTCTCTCATGTTCTGGTCTTGCCCTTGCATCCTCTGTCTTAGGCATTCTTGGATTCTCTCATGCAATTTGCCCCCCTTGCATTTTTTGTCTCTTTCTTTTAAAAATGCATTGTATTACCATGTATGCCCTGCTGGAAAGAGCTGTAGTTTTGGGGAGTGGAGGCAGGGGAATGGTGCTGCCTCCTGAAAACAGCAAACCATCTATTGGCATTTATTGGAAGATACTGTTAGACTAACACTTACTGTAGTACTGTGTTCTAGTGTGTTTTGATAGTTTTCTCACTTTTTTCCTGTGATATAATCTATTTCTATGACTTATTTATTTATTAATGAAATAAAAATCTTTATAAAATGAACTTATTCCAACAATTTATCTAAACTGAGCAACACCAATTTGTGAGTAATAAAGTAGAAAAACAAATGAGTACAGCAGCAGCCTGGGTAAATGAAGTGTAGTTTGAAGTGAATAAAACTCCAGATGAAATGCATCAAATAGCACTTCAACTAAATCGAAATCAGCATGAGGACTGAGAGCTTCATTGAAGTCATGCAGTGAGTGAGAATTAGTCTGGTAGGATAACCTGGTAATGTCATTAAACTTAAATTCAGTCCTCCCTCCCAAATTATACCACCTGCTTTATTTGGATTTGTGGATTTCACATTCCACAGTTTCTTAAAGTACACACATCTGATGCTACATGTGTTCTTCTATTTCTTCGTAGAAAATACATACCACAGACCATACCTTTTAAAAACAAAGACATTTTATGAACTGTTATGGAATCCCTTAGGTAGTATGTTTTGAGTTAGCAGTGAAAATCTCAACTTTATTTCTGACATAAATCAGTGGAATAGGTTTCTATTCTAGTTTCAGTACAATAATCTCGAAATTACTGTTATATACAGTGTATAAAAGACTGTAGTAATTTTAATTTTTTAAAACTACTTGATTTGACATTGGCAGGATGTTTTAACAGATAAAATTTCAGCAATGTCATCCCAGTAAATTCCAGTAAATAACCAATAAATGGCCCTAAAGTGCTGCTTTGTTTACCTATTAGATTGATATCTCTTTTAATTTCAGTTAGTACACTTTCTTAATATAAAAAAAATGTGCTCAAACTCACTAGTTAACTAAGTCTTGGACATCTTTTAAGTTGCATAGCTAATCTGTTTTTATTGGAAAGTACAAACCATCTGGTCTTTTGTTTTCGTCAAGCGTAACAAGATGCAAAATACAATGTTAATGTCAATATTTTACAACTGCTTTATGTAGTGTTGCATGCCAGATTGTAAAGCAGCTTTCAGGAGGATGTCTAAAACCAACTGAGAATTAGCAGAATATGGTTAAAAGCCTAGAGTGAATGACAAGAATGTTTATTGCCAAACAGAAATCTTGAGAGGAATTAGCTGATTTTCTTTTATTTTTTTGGCTGCAATGTCTATGGTAACAGATGAGGTAATCTGGTGTGAGACACTTCAGTGTTATAACCCTCTATCACTTATAAAATACCACTTCATTGTACTTCTGATTAATGCTAAATTTAACATTACAGAATATAGATTTCTAATAGCCTTCCTTTTATTTTTCTGGTGTCTGATTGATAGTGAAGTGTCCTCTGTATATTTTCCTCTAGGTATCAGTCTAGTTACGTGTGTCATTTTATTGCTTTTCTTAACCTGTCTTCTCTAAACAAATGTTCCAGACTCTTGTTTTTGTTTTACCTTATCAGGTTTGTAGGGAGTTTTTCACTTACTGTCTCTACCTGTGACAGATCTTGAGACTCTGAGCTCAAAGTAAGGTTATAAATAGAGGTAGAATAAGGTTATAAATGAGGATGACATCATTATCACCGATTCCTTTCTATTCAGCTTCTTGGTCCTGTAGTCTACTTTCAAGAGATCTGTTTTCTTGATAGTAAGTCCCCTCTATTATTTGGAGAGTAGAGCAATAGCTGCTGGTTTGCTGCCTTCAAGGTAGCACCAGTACAGAGTTGACTAATAGCTAGTCATGTTAAGTTTGAGTGTGTGAATTAACCTTTTATACAGGGGTTGAGGACCTGCTGGGTAAACTATAATCTAAGACCTCATGGTCTGCGCTTGAATTATTAGAGAGTACAGAGCATTTAATAGATTCTTCTTGAGGTTTTACTCTTACCAGAACAAAAAATCCTGAATAGAAACTTGCAAGTAGATCTTGATAGTTATTGGTAAAAACAAAAACCAGTGTTTGAGATACTAAATAGAATCTTTGCAGAAATTCTTTCTTTTGAGCTATTCTCTGCAGGCTGCCTTAAGAATTTAAGCTTAAATATATTTAAATATATAAGCTTAAATTCTTAAGCTTATATATTTTAATTAATTTTAGCTTAAATATATTCAGTGTGCTCATCTCCATCAAGCTTTATCTTTCTGATGAAGAAGGATTTATGGTAACAGGAGATTTGATTGGTGTTGGCATTGTAATTTCATTTCTTCAGTGTTTTTACTGAAGTGATAATCATTATTGATAAAAGCTGGCAAAAGTTTAAAATTTGCTCTGCAGTTAAAGGCAGTCACATGTATCATATGCTGGGCACCTCAACTGTCCAGAGATCTGTCACTTGTTTTACTTGTGAGAGCTGTGAATTACAGACCTGACATTTATTAATAAGTTATTTTACTAATATTTTACAGTTACTTTAATAATATGTGCACTTATAGTTCTGAAAGATCACTTCAGAAATTCAGATGCAGTGCTCTTCACATGGAATAAATGTGTATTTACTGTAGGCTCTTTTTATGAACGCTTAAGAACATTTATTTAGCATAACTGCTCTTAATATTTCAACACAGATTTAACTGTAAGGTAAACATTTACTGTATCCTTAGAATCTGACACATTTAGAGTAGATCAGCACAAAAAGTTGTAAGTGCCTTTTGGCTAACTATTGTGCAAAGATTTTGAGAAATATGCTTTGTCACCAATCTGAACACCAGCATTTTGTTTTCTTATCTGACTTGCTCACTTTGATTTTGGTACAGTGTAATTGTGAAATGCTTGCTTTGAACACACAATTTAGTTTCTCTTTCTTTTCTAGCTTTAATATTAACGTTACAAAACCTGAGTATTCTAACCCCCTCATTACCATTGTATAGGTTTTTGCTCAAACTTTTGTTATTGTGAATGTGTTTGTATTTTTATGTAGCTTTACTTCCATTTTCTTTCATCATGTGTCCCCTTACAAGGCAAACATCCCTCTCTTAATAAAAGCCATGTACCTGCTATTCCATACGACTGTATTCTTATTAATAGAATGCATTGTTAGACTTCTTACACAATTGAGTAAGGTCATTATAGGTTCTAGTCAGGATGTGCACCTGCTCATGTGTGCTTTAGGGGTCATCTTGTAAATACCATGTGCATTTAATGGTATCCCCATGACTTGATAAGGATGAGAGCAGTTCATGTTGATCTGAAAGCAGAGTGGTAGATGAAGATCTGGCTTCTTACACAGTAAGAAGTTATTTAGCAAGGGAATTAGGTTCTTCTGACATGGCCTTTACCAGCAAGGTACTGTAGTGACAGTAGGAGATTTTAGGATTTGCTGCTTACTAAAGAGAGGATTAAAATTATATAATGGGGAAAGCAGGTGGACTGTCATTTTTGCTACTTTTTTTATTAAAACATTTTTGTGGGGCATACCCAGTGGAGTAATCTGCTAAGAACTAGAAATCACAGTAGATTTGTGAGCTTGAGTCATGAGATGTAGCTGTCATGACATTCAGTGTCCTAGTAAGAGGCAAGCAGATCCTACTGGCAGGTAACAAACAGCCAGATATCCACAAACTGTGAGCATTAGATCATAAATCTAGGAAGTTTTCCAATAAATTGACACTTAGGTCTTGATTTTGGCAGCTTGTTTTATTGGCTAGTCACAGTAGATCAAGAATAATGTCAATTTAGATTGGGTGTGGATTGTGTTTCACATGGGCAGTTGAGGGGCATGCTCATTTCTTGGGTCAGAAGCAGAAACAGGTTGAAAAACACATGAAACTCATTTTGTAGCATTCAGTTGTGACTATTAGTTATGTCAGTAATTGCATTTAACTGCCAGATGAAAATTCAGGGTATTCTTCAAAACAGAAAAGAACTGGGGTTGAATGGCTGAACAGATGCATTCAGTGTATGGGACAGGAGAGTTTCAGCCA
>VZTN01011117.1:1851-24263 GCA_013400515.1 Erpornis zantholeuca
CTCAAAAGCTGAAACTAACTTCAAAGTCATCTGAGAGCAGTTTTTGAAGAAGCATATGAGCCTCAGATTTTCAAATTATTTTGCTTACAGTGGTTTGAGAGCAGAAAAATCAGAGACTAAACATGAAATATGGAGCACAAATTCTACATACATATCAACTGTTACAATGTTGTGATTTTGTCTTTGCAATTCAATCCAAATCCAGTTTAAATAGGAAATAATCAACCCAGTAACAAAAACATAAAATGAAAAATTTAACATTCAGCAGTTATAGAAATTCAGACAGATTAAGATTGGGACAATGTATCAGCTAGAAATACATTATTGAGTATTAGTTAAATTAGAAAAAAATTCTGCCTAATAAGTCAGGACTCACGCTAATGAAGTTACATTACTATTCTGTTTGTACACATTAATTTTGCTGTTAATTCTTCTAAATATCATTCTATTGGGTTCTTAGTTTTTTTGACTAATACTGGTTAGATATTTGTCTTAAATCCACTGTTCTCTTTTATATTTATAGGCTTTCTATAAAAGGCAAGACGTTCCAAGGAAGCATTCAGCTTATAGTAATTCAGGAGAATGGACTGAAGCCTTACTCAAGTGAAGGCACAAAAATCTGGCAAGAATTTAATTTTAAATCACAAAGTGTACAAACAGAAGTGTAAACACCTGGTATGGTACAACTAAATTTTTAATAGAGTTTTATTGTTATAAACATATTTTGTAAGTCATTCCAATTTAACCCATCTCTATAAATGTAATACAGTACAAACTGAATTTCACTGTTTACAAAAATGTTCACAATGGAGCCTCAGAATCCTTCTGAACTAGACTTGTAACATTTGGAAAAATGCCAGTACAGTATCACAGTTATGACTATAGGTACACAATAAGGAGAACTCTAGGTGCCATTCATAGGGTGCAGGCACAGAGGCAACTTCATTTTTTTCTGGCAAAATACATTAATATGGGGAATAACTCGTTTCAGCACTGTTGATATTTATTAAATGACTGAGTGTTAAATCCATTTATGAATATTATTCAATGTAAAAAATGAAACAAAAAATGTATGGCAACATACATCTTAGTGAAAATGAAACATACAAACCAGGAGATAACTGTATTTCTTTTATATGTGTGTGTGTATAAGTATATAAAAACAAAACTACAATAAAGCTCTTCTCATTAAGACAGCAACAAGACAAAAAGTTTACAACTTAAAAAAAAATACCAAATGCTTTCAATTACATGGAGTATACTTAATTTGCCCTTTAAAGCAAGTTCTTAGGACCTATTTTCTTCCCACAAGGGAATCTTACCAAGACACCCTTTTGGAAGAAAAGAGAAGTCCCAACACACAACAAAGCTGAAGGATCTTGCAAATATAAATTCCAGCTGAACTGAGACTGAAATCACATCCTCAGTGTAAATTGTGGTTCAGAAATTATGAAATGCAACCTAATGCTGTTTGATATATTTTCTTTGGGTAACAGAGTAAGAAATCTGTACTTAGTACAGTAAATCTCTATCTAGGTGCACAACACTAAATACACAAAAAATAAAGCTAGATCAGTAAACTATGCCAAGGGTTAAAATAATTATCTTTCATTCCAGGCTATTAACAATTTTTAGTATGGCTTGCTCATCTCCACCAGAAGGAAAACACTCTGGAAATGCATCCATTACTCAGCTCAATGGTTACCCCTATTAGTAACAACTAGTTGCAAATATCAAAAATATGCAGTTATTATAAAAGGTAAAACCCCAGTTCAACAAAAGAAACTACATTTACTTTTGTTATATCTTTTTTGTTATATCTTTCATATATTTTTACATTCTGTTATTTTACAATTAAGAACCACACTGGATATTTTTGCTGAATTCCAGAAATATTTCTACCAAGCAATTTTTAATGGCAAAAAGTGGCATTAACAGAAATATACTGCCAACTTTATTTTAGCTGCCATGTTGCACCTTCCTATTTAAGCCTTTGACTCCCATTCTCTAGGTCAGTTACTTCTTCATGTGTCCCTTGCTAGCATATGAACCCAAGACAATATCCCACTTAATTCTCAACACACTAAGAGCATTTAGTATCACGATTTGTTCTCTCCCATAAAAGCATCAGTGACACAAAAAGCCTGACTGAAAAACTGACACTTAACACATACAAAACTGTATTTTCACTTAGGACTATACTACATTTTATTTGACTTTTAGAAGTTTTGTTCGGTAATGTCTATAAATGAACTACCATGAATAAATAACACATGCAAATCTGGAAACTAAATCTGAGGTTAAATGTAAGAAATGGAAGCTGGGCAGACAGGCACATCTACAAGCTTCAATTTCAATGTAGATGTAATGGGAAATTCTTTTAAAAAGGGAAAAGACCACTACAGAGTCACTATTAGGTAGGGTTGGGGTTTTTTTCAATTGTCCAATGTAAGGAATCATGGGTAGCTTTAATTCCCAACCCTCAAAACAGTACATTATATAATGTAAACATTTCTATGAATTTTCAAGCAGTACATTGAAAAAAGACCTTTGTTTAGCATGGTACTCTAGCTGTCTAGACATCTGATGCATACAAGACTTCAGATACATGAGATAAAAGAGCACATTAGTTTGTGAACAACCAGAAAAGAATCAATTCTTTTGTCATACATTTGTTTACTAGTCTTCACAAAATTACTTTACTTCCAGAAGGGGGATGGACTGAAAAATCAGGGTTGTGGGCAACAACTAATAATAAATTTTACTGAAGGTTAACACCTGAATTTAGCTAGAAGGCAGAAGATACGGAGAGGTCACATTTCATAAAATAAAGAGCAAAATCTGGTTATATTTCCCGAATTTGACTAAAACTCACCAGTAAAAAATAAAAAAACAACAAAAAAACCAAAAAACCAAAAAACCAACACAAAACAAAACAAAACAACAAAACCCATAAATACTAAAACCCAAAAAATCACCACTGTACTTGTGCAAGGACAATAACTGTATGGACACTGAAATAATCCACACACAGTCTACAAAGGGCTAAATGCTGCAGTCCTTACACAAGTATATTTTAAAATACAAAATTAGTATTTTTAAAAATAACTAAGAAATAAAACTGTAAAATTCATATAATCTTCTAAGATTACAAAGAGAACAGTCTGACTTATTGTCTTTTTAAGAAGTGGTTCAATCACATTTCATAAAACCTGGGAACACTATTATCAGACAAAATAAAAAGAAATGGCATGCAGAATGTAGAAGATAATTGCACAAATTCTTGCTCCCTCCCGAGACTAGTTAATTACCTGTTGTTACTTACCTATGTTCATGTCAGTGCTGCAAGAAGAAAGCAATTCAGTACATACTGCAGGATCATTTAAATACAGACATGAATGGTATAAATAATCTCACACCTAGAGATGTTACTTTTAATAAGTCAGTAAAGTTCAAGAACATGAAAGAAATGCTCACCTTCTTTAACGGTGACGATATTCTCTCTCTCTGTCTCGTTCTCTGTCACGATCTCTGTCACGATCACGATGCCTCTCTCTCTCACGGCTTCTTTCCCGGTAATAGTCATCGTGACGATCTCTACTACGTGATTTGTGGCGCCTACTTTTTTCTCGTGACCTACTGTGGTCCCTCTCTCTGGATCGCTCACGTCTTCTAAAAGAAATTACTTCATTAATTTTTTCTTCAAAATACTTGTCATCCCCCTGCCAGTTTTGTACTCTGCTTCTGAGTATGAATTTGACCAAAAACAGGTATGAAAGATCTGTTCATCGTGATGCAGGAGTATTTTTGTATATATGATCAAAGATACCTGGTACAAACAGTGGTGGCTAAGAACTCAGTTACAGGTAGTAAGGGGCACCCACTTCCTAATCTAGCAAAGAAAAGTCAAAGTACATACTCAGAATGGATGATGACTGAAATCAGCTGGGGGAAATGCACCACATCTCAAATGATCACTACAACATAGCTGCTAATCTGCATATTGAAAATATGTACCAAAACCATTAAATTAAACTAAGAGTTAAATTGAAGCTAGTCAGATCAATTTCGAAAAGAGGGTTAATTAAAATAAAGCTTTCCTAAGTTTGGGAAACCCGTATTTGATTCCCTCACACATTTCTTGTGCAACACAGCAAATGGCTGATATCACTAAACTTCTTACATGCCCTTTTCTTCTCTGTAAACCAGTCCTGCACAACACCTTCTCTTTCCTAAGTAAGAGCAGATGGAAGAGGAAAGTTTTACCTGGATCCAGAACCATAGGACTTGGACTCAATTCCATGAAGGCAGTCCTGAAGAGAGCTAATAAGTACTTTGCAGCGATCATCTGCAGATACTTTGGACTGTTTGATTAAGGAAATTGCAGTTACCAAGGTCTCTATAGCACTTCCATAGTCCCCTGAAAATTATGTAAGATCAGGATCAGAAAATTATGCAAATTAAAACATAGATTTTTATCTGTAACAGTATTACAATTTTGAGTATCTTCTCTTAAGCAGCCATCTAGATAATTTACTGTAGCACAGTAATACTAAATATACTGTCAGTATACTAAATACTGTCAGTATTAAAGTACTCAGATACTTTAATACTAAATACTAAATACTAAAATACTGTCAGTATTAAAGTACTCAGAAGGTTTTCTCAGAAACCAGGTGAAGCACAGTACAAAATCAGTCATAAGTTGTACCTAAATTCAGTGTCCTATTAGGAAAATGTGGCTTCAGGCCTTCCAGATTCCTAATTTAAAAAAAACCCTATAAATTCTTTTCAGTTGGGTAGAATAGCAAATACATTAATTGAATTTTACTGACCAGCACTGGCATCTGATACAGCTCTTGAAATGGCACTGCTTGAGATCGCCCTATTTCTATTCATGATTTCTTCAAATTCTGCTTCACTTAGAGGTGTCCTTGCAGCATCCATTTCTCTGCAAGCAATAAAATTACTATTTAAAAGGATAAGGAGAACTTCAGAAGCTATCATTGCAATTTCAACAATCCAAGTTTACAACTTTAAGCAGTGACAAACAGAAAAGAAAGCGGGATCTGGATTTGGTTTTGGTTTTTGTTAAGGACCATCGTTATAGTATAAAATCCTGAAAGCTTAAAAAAAACCCAAAAAACCCCAACAAACCAACCAAAAAAAACACCAACCCCAAAAACAATTAAGACATTGCTGTATAAATTCACTTATTTTTTGTTCATCCCATCTATTTTAAACATTCAGCAGCACTTAATATTGTGCTTTACAAATATTTACAATTTTCGTAAATCCTTGAAGGTACATAAATAGATATTCCCAACTGAATGGATGTGGAAATACATGTACATAGGCAATGCAACTTTGAGCAAAATTAGAGATAATTTTCATAACAGTACTGGAATCAGAACTATATGATCCTGTTTCCCAGATCTTAACTAAGACCAGAATGCTGTAACTTTTGAAAAACAAATATAGTTATCATCTTTAAAACACTCGATTTTCTGAATATGTCAGCATTTTACAGCAATTTTTTTTTTTTTTTAATTTCTGGTCAAGTCCAAGGTACTCCAATTTAATCTCCATACTAGTCACAGTAAGGAGGAAGCAATAAAGCAGAATCCTCATACTCATTACACTTCAATTATCAGCTACCTGTAGAGGGTTTGCAAAGTAACAGAAGTAAACCTAAATTTTTCCCAAAAGTTTTGCAGTGTCCTATTAGCCAGTCTCTGTGTCACATGGAAAATTTGGAGAAATGTGTTAAGAGAAATGCTGAGACTGTCAAACTGGCCCACTGCTTGATATTTCTAGAACAGTGTTAGTTCTTCTGGTAGAAAGAAAATGCAGAATAATAAGCAATGCTATCCTCTTAATTGCAAGAAGTGGAACAAGATCCTATAGCCAGTTTAGCATAAGAGGAAATGTCTAAAAATTCATACCTCCCTGAGTTTTGAGTATTATTTTTCGTGTGCCTCCCATAGAATGGAATATGTAATTTTTCTCTTATGGACATGTTATTTCCAGTGAAACGCCTATGATATATAATTAATGACAATTTAAATAGTTATGGATGATAGCTTTAACATTATTAACGAAAATACTGGACAGTAAGTTATACTGTCCTATTCCCACTCCTTCCCTCCCCAGACATTCTATAAACTGCAGACAACCTTGATTTTGTCCATCAAAAAACACCCAACACCTTATAGTCTTATATTTCAGGCAATTAAGCCAAATGCTTGAATTTCTATAGGTTTATGCTTGGGGGGGGGGGGTTTAAACTTTGTGGTAAAAAAAGAATCAAAGCAAAGCATCTTTGCAGAAAACATTCTAAGCCAGAAAAGTGTGTCTCATGCTAGCAGTAAAATTACTACTGAAAAATTCAAATCTAACTATGTAAAATTGTCTCTCTTACAATTTATGCCAAAATTTCTGACAAATACAAATATGGTGAAAATCAAGAAACATCAGCAAGACAGAGATGCTTGAAATCACAGATGAAAAAGATGTTTCAAACAAGATGTGAAAAACTTGACAAGTCAAGTCAGGGACTTAAGAACTCTGTCGCAGATAGGATTAACCATAGAAAAAGCCACTGCTACAAACACAGCAAGATTGCACCAAATGAGCAGAAACATCTTGGTAAGAAAGGAAGGTAAAAGTCTTGCAGGAAATTCACACCTGGCTTTTAAGACAAACACTAAGTTTTAATTAAGTCCTGAAGAAAAAAGGGACAAGCAATGCTTGTGAAAGGTGAAAATGGCATGAGCTTGGTAGGACCTCAACATATGCACATGTTTGAAAAAGAAAACTCCAGAGCATTCTTAAAAGGCAGCCTGCAAAGCATGATGATACAGGTAAACGTCAGAATTTCAAGTCAAGACAGAAGCACAACCAGAAGCTGCTGCATAAGAAGTGATATATAAGTTTACATGTAGAACACATGGAATGATGACACTGCCAAATAAAGCAAAGACAAACAGTTCAGAGCTGAAAAGGGAAATTAAGATTACTGGTGTTGCATTTCAGGATTTTCTTCCTGCTGCAAACATGTTTCTCAGATTTATTCCCCTGGAGAAGTCAAAAGGGGCAAACTACAAGACTGGTGGGATCCCTTCTGGCCCTACTTCTAATTGTTCCTAACATTTGCATTAAAAGGGAAAAATCAAATGCTTCCAACAAGAGGAGTAAAATCTGCTACCCAAACACATTAGACCAAAAGAACTCACCTTCCAGGTGGCCCATAGTCACCTCTGTCATATGGTGGAGGTCGGCCATATGGATCTGTTGGAGGTGGGCCACGGCTGTCTGAAGTGGGTATGCCACTATTGGCAGGTGGGGGGAAGAAAGCTGGATTCACATGTGGTGCTGGTGGTGGAGCACCTGGAGGTGGCCCAGGGAGATGTGGAGGAGGTGCAAGAGTCAGGGGTGGCCCTAGAGGGCCAGGCGGACGAGGGGGAAATGGACCCGGAGGTGGAGGTGGACCCTGCTGAGGTGGTGGTGGACCTGGTGGTGGCCCATAGCCTGGAACTGGTGGAGGAGGGCCTGGAGGAAGTGGCCCAAGTGGAGGCTGACCAAAAGGCTGTCCTGGAAACAGAACTGGTGGTGGTGGACGATCACCACGATTAGGAGGTCCAGCTAACGGAGGTGGGAGGACCTGACCAGGAGGTGGAGGGCCTGGTGGGCCTGGTGGGCCAGGAGGACCTAAGGGTGGACGTGGGGGAGTTTGTCCAGCTAAAACAAAATAAAAAAAAATAATAAAAAAACAAACAACAAATAAAATTGAGTGAATAGATACAAAGAAATAAAATTCTTTAAAATTCTTCATTTTTTTATTCTTAGAAACAATGACAAAAGAAAAAGAAAGCAACCCTCCCTCCTTGAACACTGTGCAACATGTACAAGACATGCATGTTGCTGCTTTCGGAACAGTAGATTAGAAAATTTTTAATTTATCTGTATCTATTGATGCTAGATTCTAGAGATATCTAAAGAGAACAACATTATCTTGAAAACTGACAGCTCCCTTCCTCAAATCACTTAACCATCTACTGTTGTTTCCAAAACTCACAAGAAGATTACAAAAGCTAGAAAACTTTGCACCTTACTGCAGCTAGTCTTTCATATGGGGCTTAGGATAATATGTATATTAAAAATATGGGAGAAGCTGTATTGGAGAAAGTAATATAAATGCAGTATCCAAACCCACTTTTAAATTCTCATTACTGTTTTTTCAATTTGACTATGTCCCTTGAACAGTTGGTAGACAATTTATTACTGAATAACATTTACTAAAAAATACGTCAGCTGAAAAAGGAAACTTCACTGCAGTACAAACCCAATTGTTTAACAGATTTCTTCCATATCAGTTACTAACTAAACATGAAGACCTCCTCTTCAAATTTCTGGTGCCAACTAACTGACCTGTCAGTGGGCATGAATCAAAGCTGAATTTCTCATCACGTGCAAACTTCTACTACAGTAAGGAAATTAGTTACTTTACACTCTGCAACACAGGCATTCTCAGCACATGAGAAAATGCAAATTCACAGCAAATCAGAAAATCTAAACTATACTACACTAAAACCGAATCTACTTCTAACATGATCTATTTTAACTTTATTTTATATTTAAAATAAGTATATTGACATAGCATAAAGTATGTATCTAAAAAAGCTCTTATCTTGCTATCAAATTTAATAAGTACAACTTCCTGTTGAATAGCAACAAAGGAGCAGTCAAATCTAGCTGTGAACACTGACTATGGTTCATTAATTGCCTTGATATTTATCATTTCCCAAATAAGTATGCCACACTGAAACAAAAAAACACAAGTAAGACTGAAACACCATATATATATATAATTTTACCTGGGAAAGGTGGTGGTGGCCCTCCTGGCCCTGCCGGTCCAGGGAATCTGTCTCCACCTGGAATGGCACCTGGAAAACGCCCCCGACCTCTATTACTAGGTGGAAATGCTGCTCGTGAGCTTCCTCCTGGGGGACCAGCTTTACCTTCCCCAGACATCTGGCCAGACTGTGTGGCTGCAGTGGAAAAGCAAAAGTGTCATTACATACACTGAAATTGGTTAAAGCATTTCAACACTCAATCTCAAGTTTTATGCAGTGCTAAAGCATGACCTTATAAGCACCAACTTGCTCTCCATACCCAAACCCAATGCATTTGGGGACGAAAATGTTCTTTGCTAAAATACTATGCTCCACACTAAAGAGGAGGATCTGGAGAGACTGCTAGTCCTTCCTTCATGAAGCCCAAGGCCACAAATGATTAGGACTGGGAAACACAAGACATGGTGCTGAAGTACAACACAGAACTGCTCTTCCCCATTCTGTCATAAACACAAACACTCCACACATTAGAATTTAGTCCAGTTTGTCTACAAATGTTAAATTTCTAAATACTCCTGTGGGGTTTTTTAAAAGATTACGTCCACAAGAAACTGAGAAAGCATCTCCAAACATTAAGACAAGAGTTGCACACAGCTGCAACCTTCTTTCAGAATGCAGCAGCTCTTCAGTGTATAAAGTGATTTCTTTAAACAAAGATACGACTTCATTCACCTGGACTCTAAGTATTTTATAGCTATTTTAAACTGTATAGAAATTATAAGACACTGAGCTAAAAACCTGCCACTCTACTTTTTCTGCTTTTCCAAGACAGAACCTAAGAAAAGCTTACTTTTCCTTGACTGCATTTCAAATTGACTCAGAAACTGTTTATTACACGGAGTTACAACAGGATTCTGCCCATGCAATTCTCTTTTAGGCAACAAATCCATCAACTTTTTGGAGGATGCTTCCGATCCCACACCCACAAGAGCAAACCTGAAAGGAAACAAAGAAAGTTACAACACAATTTTTCCATTTTTTGGCATTCTGACACCTCATAAAAAAGATACACACAGTAGGCAAAAGAAGACTTGAAAATTAGACACAGAAATTGTCTCACAGGTCTTAGTCCAGTTTTCAGAACAGATAAGATAACTTATTCTAGGATATAAAAGAAGAAAACAAAAGAGCAAGTACAAGATGTATCGAAATTTATCACAACAAAGACAGCTTTTTGGTGGAACTACCTAATGAATTCATATGACAAAGCTATTAAGCATACACTGCTCATTACTGTTAAAGAGACAGGAAGGAACATTTATGCAGTGAAATTTAGGTTATCAGCAAAAAAGGGCTCAAGCACTTTAAACAGCTAATGGAAAATAAAGATGTAAAGGAAGATTGCATAATGAAGGTTGGGAGAATAGCATTTACACTGAAGAAAAACAAGCATCACCACCACACCAACTAAAATCTAAGAATAGTCTTAAATGCAGACAACGAACAAGCTTTAACTCACAAAATAATGAGACATACAATACCATCACAAAAATTTATACCTGAAATTAATTCATTAGTATGAAATGAATGCAAAATAATTTCTGGATCAATAAGCGAAGATTAGCAGTTTAAAGACTGACAATTATGAAAATTGAGAACTCCTTCCCCTCCCAAACTTCAGGCCACATACAGAAAATACAAATGACAAGTTCTTACCCTTTAGACTGGCCATTAGCACGATTTTCAAAAAATTTTATCTCCAAAATATCATTTACCCCCAGTGAATGAACTGCTTCAGTTAAGTCTTCATCTGTTGTCCACTGAAAAATATTTTTAATATTCAACTATGAGAGCTTATCTAAAACATCAGGCAAAGGGCAACTAAATTTTCCATGGATTCTTGAGTGTGTGTGTGTGTGAAATTGATCCAGAGGAATACTTTATTCACGCTGTCAATATATTCTGACTTTTGGAGCAATCATTTTTATTTTATTAGTTCAGCTAAAAACATTTTATTAGTTCAGCTAATTCATGCACATTTTACTGATTCCATTCGTGTATTTCACAATGGGACAACTTTAATCAACAGTCAGGTCCTTTACTTACCTATTAGCTCCTGAAATAATGTAATAACTAATGAAAAAAAACCCATAAATTATTATTTTTCAAGCTTAGTCCTAGTAAGAAAATATCAGAAAGGAAAAAAGCTCATGTTTCAATTTATCTTTTAAAATAGAATTTGCATATGTGGGCCCTGAAGAACTTGATTTCACGTAAACAGATAAAAGCTCCACATAATTCAGCTACTGACCAGCTTTTGCACTGTTTGCTTAACTGCAATTGATTTTAAAATGCTTTAATTATGACAAAGGTAATTGTCTTAAGGGTGACTGCAGTTCAGTGAGTTATCATAAACCTGTTCTTCTTGGACAGAAAAATAAGCCTCAAGACAAATACCTGAAAACAGTTATGCTGAAAGAGTCACTGCTGATGGAAAAGGCCCTGGAAAAATGTGAAAAGTAATTTCAAGAAAATCCCAGAGAACCTTTAACCTCCTTTCAAACAAAAAACCTTCAGCATGAGTTTACTAAAAATTGGGTTTGTTTAATAACCTTGAAGTATTTACAGGCATGAAGTATCTAATAGTTTAAACTTGTTCTCTTCTTTCATTCAGTTCTCTGAAAACCTTAAGAACATAGTAGCAGGAATAGCCCTTCATAACAATTAAAACATGACAGAAACTCTTAAGTTTATATTTACCAAAGATTTTCTTGATTTTTAAGACATCACGACAGCTCCAGGCAGGTTCACCAAATTTCAGGTAAAAGGAAAAAAAAAAACCCACAACCACAAATAAAAATTAAAGAAAACCAAACCAACAACAACAACAAAACCACCTGATTTTTATACTCATAATATTTCATATAAAATATTTTAAAGCAAAAAAACCTTAAAAATAGTTATGTCCATAATTAAAATCCCTGTCTACAACGAAACAGCAGTAAGATACTTACCCAAGTGAGATTTCCAATGTACAAGGCAATTCTCTTTCCAGTATACGTATAGACAACATTTGGTGCAGCTCCTTTACCTACATCATCCCCAACAGATGGTGGAAGAGAATCCATGTAATCACGATCCTCTGGAGCATCTCCATTATTTGCAGATGGAGAAATTACATCATCATATAAATCAATCTGATCATGCCCACCATATTCAGCCTCCTAAAATAAAAAAGACACCTTGATTACAATTAGTATTATTTAGAACTTATTGAAGCAAAAAGTTGTGATAACTCCCATGTTTCACAGCCACAGTCTGATCCACCACCTACACAACATCCCTGCTGAAAAGTTTCATCCACATCAAAACATATAAAATTCTTATGACTTCTATTATAGTCTAACGTATGAGGAAAAAAATACTTCTGGCCACTGCTTTCCATTGCAATACTTTTGCCGTTGTAATACAAGCAGAAATAAAAAAATCCACAAGCCCTACTCCCAGTATTGTATACATCAGGAAGCCAAGTGTCATGTTTTAACCCCAGACTGTAACTAAGTACTACACAGTTGCTCACTGATTTCTCCCTCCCCAGCGATGGGTCAGAATAAACAGAAAAAGGTAAAACGCGTAGGCTAAGAAGTGTTTAAAAACTGAAATAAAATAAACTGCCTGTTCCTGAGCACTATTAGCCCCTTCCACCCAACTCCCATCAGTTTATGTACTGGGCACGACATTCTTCCATCTGATGCTTTCCTACAGTGCAGCAGGACCCACCAGTAAATAAGGTATATTGCACCTCATTTTCTGATAGTTTAATATACAATGGGGCCCCTTCAGCACATGTTACCTCCTCCTCTAGTGACATTCTGAAATCTTTCTCTTCTAGATAGTCCATGATCACTTCCAAGATTCTTGGGCAACTGGGATTTCCTATCTGAGCTCATTACGTGGTCACTGCAACCTCCTTATTTCATGAAGCCCCAGGTGCAGGATGTGTAGAGAAGACCCTCCCTTTGAACATCCAGCCCAGCACTGGCAGTCACTGGGGAGCTGGAAGAGCTGTGCTGGAGTCTCAGGACAAGCTGTGTCTCAGCACCAATCCCTTCCAAAGCAGCTCAAAGCAGCCCCTTGATTAGATTCCAGTATCTCTTTTAGCTGGCGCACAGGAGGCCTCAGACACTCTGTATCCCCAACTCCAAAAGAAAAAGGACTGGAGATGGACTGGAGTCTCTTCTGGTGCTTTCTGCCAGACACTCCAGGTAGGGCCATTCGCCCTGGCTGTAGTATAGAGCACGTTTTTACATCTTGCCCCGCCCAGACTGGCTGGGGGGCTATTGCATGAACTATGTCCAATTTAATTTGTTCAAAAGCTTGTTGTTGCTCAGGGCCTCATTTGAGATCATTCTTTTTGCAGGTCATTTGACAGAGAGAGTTTACAATTAGACTGTAATCTGGAATATGTGCATTCTCCAAAAACCCACAACACCCAAGAAAGCTTGTGTTTGTTGCTTACTAGCTGGTGGAGACATTGCTGCTATTTTGTTGATCACATCCATTGGTATCTGACAACATCCATCTTGCCATTTTACTCCTAAAAACTCAATCTCTCATGCAGGTCCCTTGACCTTACACTGTTTCATGGTAAAATCAGGTTTTAGAATAATTTAGACTATTTTCTCCTCTTTCTCAAAAACTTCTGTTGCTGTATGGCCCAACATGACGATATTATCAATGCATTGCAGATGTTCCAGAGCTTCACCCTGTTCCAGTGCAGCACAGACCAGTGCATAGAATTGGTAGGGCTATGCTTCCACCCCTGGGGCTCTGGATTCCAGGTCTGCTGGATATTCCTTTAAATGAAAGCAAATTGTGGCCTGTCAAAGCTACAGAAACACATTAGCAATATCAATTGGGGTAAACCACTTGGCAGCTTTTGACTCCAGCATGTCCAGTACAGCAGCACTCAGCCACAGTGACTCCGTTCAGGCCACCATAGTTTGCTCCCTGTTACACTTTCAAACTGGCCATATGGTCCTGCTGATCACTGCTTGACTCTCCAGTTGATAAATCAGCTTGTGGATGGGAATAATGGTGTCTCAGTTGGTGCAATGCTGCTGCTGGTGCAACGCTGTGGTAGTGACCAGCACCTGTTCTCTGACCTTAAGCAAGCCCACAGCAGAAGGGTCCTCTGAGAGACCAGGCAAGGCAGGCAGCTGCCTAATTTCCTCCACCTCTGGCAGTGGTACTGAACACCCACCAGTACCCTTCTGGGTCCTTGAAATACCCTCTCCGGAGACAAGTCTATGCCAGGAATGCACAGAACCTCTGGGTCAGACACAGTGGGGTACTTTTGCCACACATTCCCAGTCAGGCTCACTTCAGCCTCCAATACAGTCAGCTGTTGGGATTCCCCCTCTCTCTCCAGAATCAGAAATAGGTTCTGCCCCTGCAGAGCTGGATGGCACTAGGGCACCCTGTGCACTAGAGCCTTACACTCCTGTGCCAGGCCACAGGATCCATACAATCCTGCAAACAGCATACAACAGTGGCGTGCTCTGGACAAGTTTCTGCCACGAGGGTCACATGCACTGGAATTCTTCTGGGCTTGTGGGTGACTGTGCATGGTCTGGGTCATAACAAAGGTACTGGATACCTCTGTGGTGGCCCACTTGCCTGGGTGACATAGAAGACCTTCCTTGAAGGGATGTCTTTCCTTCAAAGTCCACACAGGAGTCACCTTCCAAAAGCAGAGGACTTGTGACCCTTTGCCAATCACCCTGTCAATGCCCCCTTCCCTAGAAGGTGATCCCAGCTGCTTGGTTTCCCTACCCTCTAATTCCAAGCTACTAGCCCTGGTACCCAGCATCCAAGCAGTCAGCTGATCACATGCTCACCCGGGTGATGGCTAAAATCTTCTGGCATATCCCACACTGCTCTCAGGGATATGGATTGAGTGGCTCCCTCTTGTTCTGCCTCTTCCTCCTATCCTTGTAATGGCCCTGCTCTGTTCTCCTTTACTAAACAAGCTCTCTTGCGTCCATTTCTTTTGGTGAAAAGGGGTAACTGATACTGGTAGGGGTTGGTGCTCTGGTTCAGCTGCATCACCCATTGCAAGGATCTGAGCAGCTGCACCCAGCCACCAAGGTCTGAGTAGCCACAGTGCCTGTCATGGAGTTTGAGTAGCTACAAATAGTTGCTCAACCCTAAACAAGACCTGGCACATAATCATGGATCCTGGCTATAGGGCCACGCTTGTTTCAACATCCCAAGGATATTCAAAATTTTCAAGAGCTATTGGCATTAGCCTGGCAGAGATGAGGAAGATGTGGGATCATGTCTCCTCTGCAGGTTAACTCTCAGAGGATGAAAGGTAAAAGGTGTAATCATTAATAGTTTCCAACAGATCACTCACAAGTACAAAGACGACAGCAGGGCTTAGCACAAGCAATAGATTACTTTCACAACCAGCAATTCTGTCGTATCCTACGTCAGTGTTCACAGGATCATTGAATGGCTTAGTTCCAAGCCCCCAGCTGCAGGCAGGAATATCTTCCACTAGATCAGATTGCTTACGTTAAAATACAACACAATAGCCTTATACCAGTTCCCATAGGTGATAAACAGCATAACAGGGAGCACACAGTGAAAATAAGGAGTTAAATGATGGAGCTCTGAGAAACAGCAGAACAGCTGAGAGCATAAAATCAACATTGTGTCCAGCAACTATTAAACTAATATAACGAACACTTATAATAAATTTGTTCTAGCATGCTCTAGTCAGATTTGTTGTTTTCTCAACCTGTCAAGCCCCAAGATGGGTGACAAAAAAAAGGGCTATTGTGGTTTAACTCCAGCCGGCAAATATGTACCACATAGGCATTTCCTCAGTCAGCCTCCCTGTGGAACAGGGGAAGAGAATCAGTGAAAAAGTAAAACCTGTGGGTTGAGACCAGAACAGTTTAATAACTGAAATAAAGTAAAATACAAAAATAAAAATGGTGATGATGAAAAAGAAGACAAGAAGAAGAGATTAAATAATGGACAGGACAGATAAGTGGTGCATAATACAATTGCTCACCATCTGCTGACCAATGCCCAAGTCCATCTGCAAGCAGCAATTGCCCCTCTGTGGCGCTGCGCTGCATCACCCCTCTAAGCCAACTCCCCCCAGTTTACTGGGCTCTCATACCCTGCTCCAGAACAGAAACTGCCTCACCAGGTTTTGGTATCACAATATTTCAGCATCCTCTATGAACTTGTATCTAGAAACTCACAGAAGCATCCTAGACAGAACAGTTCAAGGTACCAGATACAGCAGCTAGAGAAAACCAAGCTGGATTCCACAAAACACAGGCTGCAAAGCTAAGGATGTCTGCTGTAAACCTAATATATCCACAATCATGATTACGAGATCACTGCCTGTATGAAAATATTATCAACTACTGCTCCTACAGTACAGGGAAAATATAACTAGAACAAGTAATGTTAATTAAAAAAAAAAAAAAAAACAACAAACAGGTAAACTGAGTTTTGGCATTGTCAATCAAGTAGATTTAATCCCCAGTAACATGTCCCAATAAACTTCAGTAGAAAAATCTCTTTAAGGTAAGCTTACTATTAAATTAAGGGTTTCATATTTCACCTAGTCTGTCCAGTTCTCAATTTAGATGCCTCCTATCACCATAGCTAATGAAATCAGGTTCACAGAACTCCGTGAGACAGGCCTAAACACATCTTACAGCTAGATTAGGGTTGATGTCACAAGGCATTTAAGGAAGTCCTCTGCTAAATGTGCAGTAATTCTAGTTATCTGTGGATATGAATGATGACTTCGGGGAAGTAGAATTTAGTTTGGTAGACAGATGCAAACAGTCACCAATCTTACAGCAGATGTATGTACACTAACCTATCTCTCCGAAGTCAGCGTTGCCAAAATAGGAGAGTGGGCAGCAGTCCACAGCTCTGTTGCACCCTCCTAGAGACAAGAAACTCCTTGAAACAGACCATTTGTATCACACAGGCTTTCGGGTCACCATCGGGAAGGGAGAGAATTATTAAGGCAGCAGAGTCTGCATGTAATTGAGAGAGGAGCAGGGCAGGCAAAGCGCCCAACAGAGCCAGTGTTTTAATTTAAATGAATAAAGACACAAGAGAAAAGCTGATGTTGTTCGGTATAATTTCTTCTTACATTGTGCTGGTTTTGCAGCCAGCATGGAATTAATTCAGTTACCAATCTGTCAGGATGGTGTGTGCTTAGATGATTAAGAATCACCTGAACCAGCAACTCCAAGTGTAGACAGAAGAGAGGTGTCCTGGTGGATGTTGCACAAGATCCAACAACCCTTTCTCCTTTATATGTGTTCTGTGGAAACTTACCTAAACACACCCTTCCTTCCTAAGATGCAGAAAATGAGAAAAAAAAGTACAGGAAGTGCTACTTCTCTTCTCAGTTATTTAAACAAATGCACTGCCCCTATGAGGAACCTGTTTTGACCTCTTCCAACTTCCTTAGTTACAAGAAGGACATCAAACATGAATAGAAATTATTTCTGCTCAATTACTGTAATTCACGATCTTGAATATAAACATGCTAACAAAGTGAGCACTGCTGTTCTGGCCCCCTCTAAAACCAAATCAGACAGCAATGCATTTCTGAAGTCTACGTTTTAACTAGACCACAGTCTGAAATACTTTACCATAAAATCAGGACTGAAATTCCACATTCTGTGCTAACAAGTGGAATGGGGTGAAACATTCCAATATGAAAGCCATAAACACATGGAACTTCCTGTGCAGAAGGGACAAACTAAACAATGTTATATCTTTTTTGAAACTTAGCAGTCATACTCCTCCGAGCTACAGAGAACCCCTCACGTCCCTTACAAGTGCTGTTTTGGAAATGGTTTTTGTTGTTGTTAAGCAAAATTTCTTTAAGCTGTTCATATGTCTGTTAGACTTGCGTTTTCTGCAGAACTTTGTCCAATTCAAGAGTTAAACACTAACTTACACCTCCAAAAACACATTTTAAAAAATCAGTGAGACAAATAAAGTTTCATGAAAAATATTTACTGTTGCTTCTGGGAAAAAAAAAAAAAAAGAGAAAAACTATCCAGCTTCCCCCTTGCTTTTTTTTTTCACTCAAGTTACAATATTTATGGTCAAAAACTCTAAACATATGCTAGTATCCTCACTTAAAAAAAAGGTAGGTCCAGAAGACTAACAAGTTAAAGACATAAACAAAAATCCTTCTGGTCTTGATTAACTGTTTGAACACACAAACTGGAACATTAACAAAAAAGGCAGCCTTTGATACTTCTAAAACAGTAAACTGCCTATGGCAGAAACATCCAGCCAGAAACATCCAGTGGACAAGTTTGTTAGACCATAGGATTCACGTTTACTCTATAGGCCCAAATGCTTTTGGCTCTGCAACTGGCACAGCACTAAAATTTAAACAACATCATCCCTTGTAACTAAAAATTACAGAGTAATTACAGAGTTACAAAGAATAACTAAAAGTTCATGAGTAGTCAAAAATATAAACTAAAAGTACGTAGTATCACTGTTCCCATTAAAACAAAGTGAAGAGGTGCCAGATAAGAAGGTCTCAAGTTTTCTGGAGTTTGACATTTACCAATATATAGAAATTATGTCTTCCCAGGGCCCCTTTCAGCAGAATTGGCAAAGTGCACATGCCATAAGGTATTATGTACATATTTTACAACACATGCAAGTCTGCCAGCTTATGTTTTTTATGACCAGGACAGCCCTTCTGAGTAGAAATTTATTATACCACAATGTGTCCATCCCCTCCCATGATAAGACACCTGTCTTTCCAATATAAAGGCTGCTTTTAATAACTAGCTTTCACTGGCCACTAAATGCTAGCTTTTATTATTTATTACACACAAAAAAATTTTCTTTACAGATCTGAAGCCAAGACAGTAACTAACACATTCCCTAGATACTGTAGTTTTCAGATAATTAGCCTCTTAACTGCTTATTCTATCTAAATAACTTTCATTGTCCAGTTACAAAATACGAAGTCAAAACTCTTTCATTCCTAATTTGTTAGCACTCAAATACCAAAAGAGAACACTACAGGCATGTTTAGACATATCCACAAAGCAACTATTTGAGTTTACTCATTAAGAATATAAACAAAGCAAGCACCTTTTCCACAGCATTAAAATACGATATCCTTTAGTTCTTTTTCATCTTTTTCCTGATCAAAAAGATTTATACATGTATACATGTGTATAATAAAAAGTTTTTACTGTTTAACTACATGCATGAGTGCATGTGAAAAAAAAAAGCCCTGAGCTAGGGAAATGCAAAGCTGATCAGAGCATGAGAGAACTTGACAACGTGGGGTCAAATCTTCACGATCATAAGAAAGCAACCCAATTTGCTGGCTGAAGCAGCAGGCAGCCTCAAGTCAGACCCAAACTGGCCTCTTGCACAAGCTCCTTATTATCTCTGTATCATGCAGTAACAGTCTAGGGTTTTGTGTATGAAACCACAGCCTAATATTTGCTAAAGCACCCCAGACTTACTGAGGGTCTTCTGCCCTTGCGAGAACACCATCCTCAGCTACTCGTACGCAGGTAACAGTTCCCACAAGCAGCACAGATCTCCCTCTCTTCAAGAGCAAGATGAGTAACATGTAGGGAGATGCTCAAGGTAAAATACCCATTTTTAACAGGGCACAAGCAATGCATGCAGGAAGTACTACATTTATGAGGCTGTCCTCTCAAAATGAGATTTTAAATAAATAGAAAAGACTGCTGGATGGGGAAACCAGCTTAGAAGAAAATATTGAAAAATTACTCAACCAAGTTCTCCAAGAAAAAAAAAAAAAAGAGAAAGCACAATTTAAAAAACATGTAATTGGTCAGAGCCAAATTGACTAAAGCTGCTAGCCCAAGGACAAAAAATATGATTATGATGAACAATAAGTTAATGAAAGAGGAAGAGGCAACACTGACTGACAATGAGCTTCAGGTAGAATAGGAAAGATGCATTTTCACTAAAGAGATCTGATATCAAGTTAGTCAGCTCATTGCAACCAACACTAAATACAACCCAAGACAGTTTACAGTTGTCATCCATCTTAGCCAGCTTGTAAACCCATGGCTCTGTGGTCTTTATTTCACCTTTATAACCTATGGTTCATTTAGTGCTAATCAAGCAGAACATCCCTCCCCTTCTTTTCTTGGAAAAAAGGCATTAAAGAAGTCCCAGAATAGCCTCAAGGATGAGTACCTTGAGGCCCAGAACAAGACAAAACAACCAAGGGGAGTTTATCCAGTCAACAAGTCCTAAATGAAGGGTTACCTCCAGAAGCAAGCAAAAGGTTTGGGTAGAAATACAGTTATATACTGCATCCACAGGAACAGCAAAGCTCCACAGTGTATTTTCCAGTCCCTTTTACTGCCAAAACCAGTGGAAAGGGTTTCTATAGTCAAATTCAAAAAATATTAGTAAGTCAAATTAACATAGAGCAACAAAATCAAAAAACAATAGTTCATTCAACAAAGACACTTTTTTTTACAAATATGTTGTTCTGTAAAATGCCCTCTACATAAACAAATTAATAATGCAAATTGCTTTCTCCCTAAAGCATCTTCTTAACTGTCATCTTCACACATCCACAGAACTATGTTCCATCTTATCCATTTAAGCTGTCGGCTTCAAATCAGGAACAGTAATTCATGAATAAAAGTTTCTAGAGAACCTTTCTCAATGATGTCAGAACTAGGAGATAGCAACTAATACAACAACTCACCTTCTTTCATATATGACAGAAGGAAATGGGAAAGTGCAGAGGTGTCAATCTCTCACAGTAAAACTTTTATATTGTCTCAAGACCTGCTCAGTTCAACAATATTACTTTAAATAGAAAGTCATAAAAATTAAATTTGGACAAGAACAAACAGGAGTTTTTTGGGGATGTGTGAAACACACAAAAACACAGAAGAAAACCTGCTAAAACAAACAAACAAAACCCTTAAAGTCAAGCTGATGGAAAAAGGGCACTAGCCTCTTCTCACCCTTCTGCCCTATATTTTGCAAGATTTATGAACTGAAGCAACAGACTGCAGAAATGCAAACCCAGCAGGGAAGCAACTGGGGCGAATACAGTGAAAAAAGCAAAAGAGCTCCCTGCCTGGTGGAATAAACTAAACTAAATTACCACAAGACTCTCTTCATTTGTACCACCATGGCCACAGAGAATATCAACGGTAATGACAATCTGACGACCGTGTGAGTGAAACAGATCATCCCCATCACTTTTGTTCTGGCACTACCTCTCTCCACTATACTTACAGCACACAGCTATTCTACTCTGAGGGCTTCTGCACACATAAATTTACACAAACACTACCAGATTCAAGTAGTGATGGTTTTTTCTATGAAAAACATCATTTGTTAACTGTTTCATCTAGAATTGATTAAACCAAACTCAAGTAATCACAGAATCTCAAAAAATGTACTCTTCCAGTGAACAGTGTTTGTCCTAGGGTTCATTCCTGCTTAAATTCATATAACGGCTCTTTACCTAAAGGGAGAAACCTTCACATGCAAACAAACTAAAAGCAAATCAGTCCTCTTCATCATCTTCCTCTTAGTATGGCATTCTTTCACAGTATACTTTTATGAGATTACTAATACTTACAATTATTGTATTAGTCGATATCTGAAGAAATGAAGTCTTCTGAGAGAGCTACAAGTTGCTGAGAAAGTTACAAATTACCTATGAATTCCAAAACCATTACCTATTTCCCAGTTCCTTGCACGACAAGCTGGCATACAGCTGGGCTCTGCAAATGCGTGAAAGTGCAGTTGTTGCCAGTTATTTATGCTCTAGGGCAGGAACAAAGCAATCTGGGGCAACTCAACCTGAGAAGTGCACGACTCGCTAACAGGCCAGATGGCATGCAAAACTGATATAAACATCGTGTTTCGGTAGGAAAGTTGCCACACGGCTATTTGGTAAAGTCGAGGGGGGGAAAAAAAAAAAAAAGACTAGAAGGGTGGACTACTTATAATGCAGAAAAGTTGTTTATTTCATCCACATTTCCTCAACAAAATATGAACTCGTCCTCTAAAAAAGGCTTGAGCAACTTTTTAAAATGGACGATAATAACGAATAAAGGAAACAAAAAAAGAAAATATAAAAAGCAAGATACTTTCTCCAGTGCTGCAGAATAAAGCCCCACTAGTTCCGCCTCCCCCGCAAAGCGCGGCCGAGAAACAGCCACCGCTCGGCGGCTTTTTTATTCATCTGCGAACAATGGCAGCGCTTCCCCTCCGCCGCAGGCGGGAAGGGGCCGCTCTCTCCACCGCATCCGGGAGGGTCCCGTCCGCCAAGCCGGCGCGGGAGAGCCCTCTGGAGCGGCCCCTGAGAAGCAAAGGCAGAGAGGGATGAAGGTTGGGAAGAAGCGAAAAAGCGAGAGAGGAAAGGAAGGCGCTTGCCCCCGGTGGGTCCAGCCCGCCCGGCAGCGGCCCTATCTCAGCTCCAGGCGCGCTCTCCAACCAGCCGGGCCC